>VUQK01004299.1:50870-69287 GCA_015106715.1 Bujurquina vittata | reverse complement strand
TTAAGTATTTTAAAAGTAATGTAGTTTTTGGATTTTTTCCTCAATACACCTCAAAGATCCAGGTTTCTGTGCAAACAAAAAATTACCCCCCCCCCCCAAAAAAAAAATAAGAAGATACAAAAAAGTTTCAAAATATATATATATTTTAAGCAGGATGTCATTTACTCATCAGTGACATTTTTGTTAATCAGATTGGCTGAAATAACAGGAAAACCCAGACTTGTGTTAAGGTTGATGACAGACTCGTTGCTGTAACTATACGTGGAACAGTTGGTCAAACTGGGAAAAGCTGAAGATTGTGAATTTCAGTTTAAATTCAAGTGTTTTCACAAAAATACTACATTATCCATTTTTTAAATACATTCCTTAGTTACACAATTCAGCCAACGGGCAAACGTCAGTGGGAACACTTTCAGCTCTTTAGATTAGGGAATAGGGATTCACTTTTGTTCCAGGTCCATTTTTCCTCCGTGTAATGCGTTGCTCTTTCCCTTCTCCTTGAAACAAAAGCATGACCTGCTGACCTTGCCTGATGACACTCAATGAGGCATTCTTTTTGGTGATTACAAACCAAGCATTCCAGTTAAAGGGCAGGTTTCTTGCTCATTTTGTCAGCTGACTGCTCAGTTTGATGATGATAATCAGCAAAGCAACTTCCTGATTGGACGCCTGCTGGTTTGTTGGGCTCAAGATCGTCTGACTTGGTTGTTTCCTGCTGACACAGTGTTTCATTTCTAACTTGCTACTATTTACAGATACTAAAGATTTCCTTCCAAATTCCACAATAACTACAGGAAGTGAGCTACAGATCTTCAGCGAGGCAGTCAAGTAGCCAGGTTCTCATTACAGCCGAATGTTTTACAGTGTTGTCATTTTCTGGAAGGACGGCATGCTCAGACGAGTTTGGGAGCATGTGTGCATGCACCTATGTGTTCGTCCTCTCTGGGAAAATAGGGCCGAGAGTGATAAGTCTGCAGCCTTGGCTCAGGGCTGCAGATTAGCAGAGGTTTGAGCTCTGAGATCATCACCGATGTTCCTGTTCAGGATTTTGTTTTTCATTATCACAGCAGTAATAATCCTTTCCTGTGAAGATTGCCTACTTTGCTGCTTTTAATCTGTTCAGCCTTCTTTATTTCCCACTGGCAATCCTACTAGTTAATTATTTGTCTTAATGAGATTGAAAGGTGCCAAAGATGCAAGTGAGGGATCTCAGGAACATGGTTATGACACGTTGAATTTAAAGGCACTTCCCCCTCATATCAGTGTATAATAACTGTCTTGAATGCACACATTTAAAGTAACCCAGGGCCAGTGTAATCACAGTTTTGGCTCCTATAAGACGCTTCGGACTAAAGCAGGACGCGACAGGTTCCTGTCTGGGTCCCAAAGTAGCGCATTTAGCTGTCTCACTTTAATAAAGATGGTCTAAATGGCTTTGATTTGCTTTTTGCTTTGCTTGCCCAGTTTGTACTTGGTTTTCATACTTCTGGTTTTTTTTAGGGGTGGGGGGTGTTTTACAGCATCTGAGCATCTGTTTTACAGCAGGTGCCGACATGACGGTTTTTAGTTCTGTCAGTCAGAACCTTGATGTACACTAATATAGTACATTTAAACCTAATTTATTACTTTTTTGTGCAGTTGCGTTGTAAGATTAACACAAAATACCCAGGTGCACTTTGACCTGCCTCAGTGCACATCATTTGGGAGCCGAACATTTCTGTCCTCACTAGTTGGCAAAAGAAGCGTTCGTCCGCTAAACAAATAATGCGCGGTGATCTTATGACTCCTGTCAGCAGTAGTTGGAGCTGCAGCCTCAGCAGATGGTGTGTCTCTCACTGTGTGACACAAAGATGTGAAGGTGGAGGTGATTCTGCCGGGCTTCAGTGTGGGAAATGAGCGGTGATATGTCAGCCATGCCAGGAGGTTTCCGATGGCCGTTATGGACCGTGTTGACCCTCACCCATTAGATTGTTTCAGGTTGACTGTTTTCAGGCTGTTTCTCTCCTGAGTTGAACTACTTGTAAATTGGTAACCAGAAAAATCTCCAGTTTCTGCCTCTGAACTCTTCATCCTGTTCCTCCGAATTCTGAAGCATTGTTTGGGTTGGAAGTCTGAGAAACATAATTCACAGTGCACCCTCGTTAAGATCTGCCCCTGATGGGCACTGATATGAAAGTGACCAGAGGGGAGCGTGTAGGCTGATTAAGTCTCAGCAGTGTTTCCATGTGTGCCAACAAACATAAGTGATCAGCCTGGAATAAATCTCCTTCCAGCGCCGCTTGTAGAAAATGATTTGAGTCTGTTTGAAGGGGTCAGCACCCGTTACTGTTTCTCAGTTTAGCTGGCCTGATTTCATTAGTATTCTGAAAGTACTAAACAATAAAGCAGACCAGGAGAGATCATTTTATAAAAGTACGACCGATAAATATTTATGATTAAATATTTACATTTTAAAATGGAACCTGAAGTCAAAGAGAAACAGAGCCTCGGGGGTTTAAGTTACGTGCTTCATTTGTCTGACCTCTGACTGGTCTGGGGTGTATTTTATATCTTCCCTTCGATGGAAGGGTGCTCTATGGTTAGCAGGAATAAAACTGAAAATGGAGAGGAAATATCACCTAGGGTATGAACAGAAGCTCAAAATGAATCTGTAAAAATGAGGGAAATGGTCCTTTTTTTGTGCGATGGCTGCAGGATTTCTTTTCAGTCTTAAGATTAGGAATTGCTGCCATAAAGTATTTTTAAAAAAATATTTTGTTATATTTTAAGCAGCTTTGCTTCCTGTCCACCCTCAGTTTTTTCCCCAGTTCCTTTATACAAAACTCATTGGCCCAAGCTTTTATATCTCATTTCCTTTATTCTCTCTGATTCTGTGTGTGAAGCTTTCAGTTTTCCTTTGGCGTCATGCAACTCTTTTTAGTCTCTGTTCCTTGGTGGGGAAATGAACATGTGAGCGCACCTTTCAGGCTCATATCCGTACCCTATTATAAGATTAGATTAATTTTTTCCCTCCTGTCAGTAAATGCTCATCCTGTGTGCATCTCCCAAACACTGACCCCTAACAGTCTCCTCCTTCCTTATCAGTCTGTTCATTCGTCTGTCTCTTTATAAGCATTATGTAATGGAGGATCATGTGAGACCTGAGGTGAAGGTTCACGCTGGGCACCTGTGGACACTCGTCTTCTTTTCCCCCTTTGATCCCTGCTGGATATCTTCCTCTCTTTCACCTTTCTTCCTCCTCCTCCTCACCCTCCTGTCTGCATTTCCACCTGACTTCTTCCTTTCACGTCCCATCCGTTTCTCCCGACTCCTCCCTGCCTTTAAGCCGCTGGCTCCTCGATTCTGAACTCCATCCTTTATGGGTAATTATGAGCTCAGCTCAGTGAGGAGCAGAGTTTTTAAACAGTAGTTTAAGGATCAGGCCTCCTCATTAGAGCACAGTTGCTGCCTGTTGTGCTGCAGAGGGATTGTTAGCTTTGTGTGTGTGAGATTAATAGTTAATCACCTTAAACTATTCTTTCTGTATGGAGTGTGCATGGTAAAATCATTTCATTTGGACATCCTAAAGCATTGCATTTAAATATGGAGTGAAGTTTGAACTTTATCTTAATTCTGTTCACATTTGTTTGTGTTTTCCTCCAAAATATGACTTTCTGCAGATGCCAGTGCCGTTAACGCCCAGCGGAGATTCCCGTTTCCTGCTCTGTACCCATTTGTTTCCTGCCTTTATGTGTTATCCTGATTCCCAACGCTGATTTAAAAAAAAATATATATATATATATTTAAATCCAGATTTCAGCAGTGAGCCAGCCCCCTGGGTCATTTAGCCCGGTCTGCTACCTCTGTGGGTCTCTCTCCATGGCCCTGGATCATTACGCTGCAGACAGACACACACCGACCTTTCCAGTGGCTAAATATAGGTCTGCCAAAGAATAGGAGGAAGGGAGGGAAAAATAAACGGGGGATAGATGGATAGATGGAACGGCATGTTAAAGAAACCTGTTGGAGAGAAAAAGGCAGCTTGTGGTTGGGCTCAGCGGCTGCAGGCCTTTTGGACAATACCCCACCGATGGTTATCGCTTATTATGAGCACTGTTCCAACTGCGCTGACGTCAGAGTACATAAGAAAAGCAGACCTGCGTGTTAAACCCGCTCACCCTGTGATTACTGCTGCACAGATTGTGTGTTTCTCTTGGAAAGGAGCATGCAGGTGGCTTGGGACTGCAGGCTAATAGTAAATGAGTTTTAATGCCCTGTACTCGGCTATATATAGACTCCAGTGAGGCCTGAAATCGTGTGCTTCCCCCTCTGCCTGACAATCAGAAATTCTTCCTGTCTGGAGCAGAGTTTGCCAGATAGTACAAGGGTTTTTTCCCTTTGTCCACTTGTGGCCTCCTGTGCTGTCAGCCATGGACTAAACTGAGAAGCCATAAAACAAGCTGGATAACACAGCTCAGACAGTTTAACACTTTACTCGCCGCTGAGGACTATTTCTCAAAGCTCTTGCAGTTACACGTGTTGGCATTATGTTTAAAAATTTATTTTTAAAGGTTTCTCTGGCATGGCATGTTAACAGTCCAATAACACTTCTCTAACACTTTGTACACAGCTCTGGTGTGAATAAAAACAGCTAAACTGCCAGAAAACGCATACAAAAAACTGTTTTTGTTTTTTTGGCATATGTTTTTACATGCACACGTAACACAATAGGCTCCAAATTAGTATTGGTTGGTACTTTTAATCAAGTACTTTAAGTACTGGGGTTGCACCAATCGGTCCGCAGGTTTTTCTGCTCACTGGAGGTGCCTGAGCAGTTCACTTCAGCTTTATTTTTTGTATAATGACAGTTATTAAGTTACACTATCAGGCTTGATCAGCAGGCTGCTTCCATAAACTCTTCCGGTGCAGCAGAAGCACCAGCCGAGCAGACGCCAATTACCTTCAAAGTGGCCATGCCCCTAATTCCAGTATCCAGGTAGATGAGTTGTGAAACAAATTCAATGCCAGCACAGTTGTTATGAAGGGAGGAACTAAACCCAAGGGCCTTTTTAATACTGTTAAATTGTGCATTTTACCATGGGAGTCCTTTGGAGCAAGGCTGCAGACTCTAAAGTAACGCTGTGATATAAGCTGACCTATCACGGTGAAGCCAGCCTTCAAGAGAAAGAAGTCTTGTTTAATCCATCCTCTGTACTGCTATCAAAGATGTAATTGTGCTTTTTGCTTTAGGTTAGAGTTTCAGTTTAATGCCAATCTATAACCTTCTCAAACAAAATGAATTGAAAGCACGTCATAAAATTTAGGGTGAGTTAGAATCCATTCAGGTGTCCAGTGGTTCTGATACTTTGAGTTTTCTTGCTTCTTTAATCTTTCTGAGCTCCATCTTTGTTGCTCTCAGCCTTAATGTCTGTGTTTACTCCGTTAACCGCCAGCTGTAAGAGACGCACCTTCAGCTGGACCCTCATTGTGCTGAAATGCTGCACCATCAGCGGTGCTGTCTGGATCTGTCTGTGTTCCTTCTGAATCAGTTCAGAAGGAGTGAATGAACAGCTCTTGCGTGTCTTTTGCAAAGACATGTAAACTGTGTACAGTACTGTGAATGCAGATTTATCACTGCGATGGTGAGAGCGTGCCTCTGCAGTGCTTTCAGGCCAGGCCGGGGCGGCTTTTGTAAACACAGTGTGACGGTGAAGCCGGTCTCTTCTGGCCAGGCGGCTTTAGGCCGATCACACCCTCACCCTGCAGCTCTGGCTCAGCACCGCAAATTCAGAACTCTTTTGGCAAGTTTCTGTAATTGAATCATATTTTGTCTTGTTTGTCGTGACTCTGCCATTTATTTTTAGAGCTAAAAGCTTTTGTTGCTAGGAGACTGTGTGTCTTAGGAGAGGCTGAGTGAGTGAGGGAGGGACGCTATGAAAGAGAAAAGAAATAAAGAAAGGAAGCGATGGCTGCGGCGTTGAGGGGGAGAAAGGCGGAATCTGTGAAAGGCGAACGACAAAACGAGCGAGCTATGAGTCAGCAGGGACATCTGCAACACACACACATGCAGTGGGCATGGTTGCTATTTCTGTGAGCTTTGTCTGTGTGCTCTGTGCACCCACGCATGAACCCACTTACCTCTCGCCAATAACCTGTGTTGTGTATCTGTGTACTTTGCGAGATATTAGCTCGCCCACTTTGATTTAATCCCCCCTGCTGTGTTTTGTATGTGTCATCGGGTATCTGTGCATGTACTACATGTGTGTTTTCCATCAGCGGTTGTGTCACAACGCCTAACCTGTCCCCAGTGACAAGAGCCTTATTGTCCACTGTATGAATCATATGCTTGTACCCCATTAGTAATCTGCCTTCAAATGGCTGTTAGCGACTATCACAGCCAGCTCGTCTGTCTTTGGCTCTCTCTCTGAGCACCATTGGACATCAGATAGCAGCATGTTGTTTATTAGTCACCAGGAGCGGGCCTCTTTTTTCAGGATATACTCTGCCTTAAGATTGCTTCTGTAAGTGTCCCGAGTATGTTAGCCGCCGCCTTAAAAACGAGCTAGTTTTTGAAAGAAAAGCCACCAGATCTGCAGAGCAAAACACTTATTTTAAGTCACCGTTCTCATTAGGGCAGAAAAGGATTAATCGCATTAATCGTGATGATTATTGATTATTGAAATAATCGACAACTAATTTAGTAATCAATCATTAACTGGAGTATACAGACTCAAAAAAGGCCATTTGCTGAAAAAAAGAACATATTCAGAGCAGTAATTAAGCCAAAACTGTACAAAATATATATACATTTAAGATAAAATCACCTTTGTCTGTAAATATGTTTTACCCAAAACTCCTCAAGTGACCTAGTTTTAGCTACACCTGGTTCAAATTCACTGAAGAAATGCTGTTGTTGCATTTTTTAAAAATTAATCAAATTCTTTGTTTATTTGCATCTTTAAATGTATTTATAATATTTTATTTTTAAAAAAGGCTTAAGCGGTTTAATATAAAATGTCCAGAATGTTCCAGATGTTTTTACCTCATTAGTCAATTAATCGTCAGAATTCTTGCTAGATTAATCAATTACTAAAATATTCGTTAGTTGCAGCCCTAATTGAGCGCTGATGGACCAAATATATTCATAACTCCGGCTGTAAGCACAAAAGCACCACCTACCTGTTGCTCAAACCTCAACTTTATGAGGGGCAGCCAATCAAAAGAAAGGTGGCTTAAAGGAGGTGGCGTTAAAATGGCTTGTTTCAGACGGCGAATGAACTGAGAGGCTGCAGCCAGGCCTCACTACGAGATAAGGATTATTGTGAACTGCAGTAAAAGAAGCAGTGCTGTGAAAGTTTCTTGCAAGCTGTGTTGAATAGCAACATGTTCTCAAATGTGTCCATTACTGAACTGCTGTTATTTAGCCAGATGTTGATACACAAGGAGCAGCTTTCCTCTGTTTGCAAAGTTTGAAGTCTTGTGATGATATTTTGAGTAGTTTTTCATGCACTAAACAATCTGCTTCCATGGTCGGGTGGTATGTGTGTGTGACTCTTTGTTATGTGGGTATGCTGTGTATTGTAAACACCAGCCAAGTGCCTTTTTGTGGCTTTCTTTCTCTCTGTATGAGTGATGGCTCCATAGGTCTTAGTTTACATACCGTCTTTTGTTGTGGTTAGCTGTTGCCGGTTTTGGTCGGTTATGTATTACTGATATAGTCTATTTCTACAGCTGATACTTAAACCACTATTTTCCTGACACATGCATTCGTGGTGAGGGCCTGTTCCACTTTGCACACCTGATAGTGGACTTTGGTTTCCAACTGGGTTAGTTTTTCCATGACTCACTTTGACTCCGTTTACACCTGCTAATAAAATGCAATCTGTGAGCGGATAAGAGAAAACACATGCTAATTTCAAAGTGGGCCGCAAGCACTGTTGTGGTCTGAATTTGAATGCATCGCAGCACTGCAATCAGTATCAGCACAGCAGTCATTTGTGAAAGCAAATCAGATGGTGTGTGTCTGTGGGTAGGAATGATGTGACCCACTCTGGAGTTTGTCATCCATTCAAGCTTCACAAAACACCTTCACACACATTTTGTGTCCATCATTTGTAGCACTTTCAACAGTGAAGGACTCACAAACAGATACAAAAACGACCTTTTGACCGAACCGCTGTAGAAAAGCTCCTTTCTGCTCTTTTCTGCCCTGATTTAAAAAGTATCAGGAACACAGTTTCTGTTCCTGTTTTGTGGACTTCACAGAAAAGAGCAAGCATGCACACGTGCAGGCTAAATCTTTAGGTGCCTAAATCAAAACACACCGTTTGGCTCGAAAACAACATTTTGCTGGCCCACCTCAGGGTCCAGCCCGGTCCACTGAAGAATTTGCAAAGAGGGGATAATGTTGGGACTTTTGGGGAGTACGAGTCATTGTGTTGCAAGTAATTAATGCAGTTTCCTACAGATGGGAGTGAATTCAGGTGTGCCGTATAACAGGTCCGAGCCATGGTTGTATTTGCAGCTGTATTGCTAAGACGATGCTGTGCCAGTGAGCTTCTCTGATTTCGTGTCATCTGAGCATGGGGACATGTTAGAGCTTAATTTCATTTTGGCTCATCCAGCCGAAGGACCAATGAGGTCATTCTATGGCGAGCAGCCTGGCGTTGGCCCGCCTCTCCACCCACATTTCACAAGATTTGGTACTCCTGGTGCTTCTTGTGGTATTGGTCAGAATTCACACCAGTCGTGGTCAAGACCACCATTCTCAATGGATTTAGCATGTTATACATAAGCAGATGAAACCTACTTTATTCTAATAATGTGAAAAAGAAAACCTGTTCGTAAATGATCCCAGTAAACAGGAGGAGCACAATGAAACGGTCCTAATGGATTTTAATCAACATCTGGGCACCAGGTCCACACACACTCACACTAGAGTTTATTTACCAGGTGTTTGTCTTTATTTTTATACAGCTTATACCCCTCTCTTCAGTTTTTATGTCATCTTATCTGGTTTTCATCTGGCATTTCGCCTCCTTTCTGTGGTGGTTCTTTTGTGTTTTTGTCTACTCTACTGGAGCTGCCCCAAAGCGCTTTCCTCTCACATGTTGACAGGGTCATAAAGGATAAAAAGAAATAAGCATTTCCCCGTTTACTGCGCCAATTTGTTGGCTGCAACGCCTATACATCAGATGGTTTTCTGCATAGCGTGGCGATGCAGTGGCACCCACCTTCAACGAGCATGAGTGTGCCGTGCAGTTATTGGAGCTGGGTCCAACAGGCCACGTCACACACAGCGTTGCAGCCCGGCAGCCTCGGGCATATCGTTAACAGTTCGCTGTCACTGCGGCACAGATATGACAGACTTTGTAGAGTGTGGGAAACTGATTGTAACCTTGGTATTTAGGATAGTGTTTCTTTACAGTTACATAAACACGCACACACTCACAAAATTTAGCATTGTTATATTGTGCCCATATGTTTCCCACCCTCAGCTTTCTCAGCCTGATTGCCAAGGCACATCTGGTCCTAATAATGTATGTGTGTGTGTGTGTGTGTGTCAGTGCCTTTGCTATGCAGCCTTTCAGCCTGGCCTTCTGTAGAAGTGGTGTTGAGTCTTTTACTGCCACCCACTGCTTTACAGCACAAAGCCTATACTTTAAACTTTGGGATAATGGTGCGTGTGCGCTGTGAGCTCGTGCTCTGATAGTAGTTATAAAAAACCACAGCTTATATTTTGTCTGTGCATATTTCAAGGCCTGTTAATCTGTTGTAACACTGCTGATTTTCCAGCTTTGATGCTGATAGCAGGGGAAGATTTGATATGACTGCAATCTGTGGGAACAGATTTAACCAAAAGTGCTCATCACCAGCTTTTGCTGAGACACCAAAGCCGTGCAGTGAGATGTGTTCAGGGATTTCTTAATGTTTTTCTGGCACCCATCAATCTTGTGTCTCATATCCTTTCTCAAATACTCCCCTCTCCTAACCATGCACAGTTCCTTTGTCACCAGTTATCCTCATAGTTTAAAATCCTCACTGGTTTTAGTTTTAAACAAAAGTCGTTTACAGCTGTTATTTTGTTGACCCTGGTAACAAAATGGCCACGGTCCAGTCGGCAATTAACAGCTTTAGAGGGATAATGGTTAATCACATGCAGATCACCAGTAACATGACTCACGACTTTTCTTGTCACGATCATCCATCTGAACATCTCTCTCCTCCACCCCCAGGGTTTGCCTTCCCAGAGTGGGCCTACAAGCCAGAGTCGAGCCCGGGGTCCAGGCAGATCCAGCTGTGGCACTTCATCCTGGAGCTGCTCCGGAAAGAGGAGTACCACGATGTCATCGCCTGGCAGGGAGACTATGGAGAGTTTGTCATCAAGGACCCAGACGAGGTGGCCCGCCTGTGGGGGGCGAGGAAGTGCAAGCCGCAGATGAACTATGACAAGCTCAGCCGAGCACTCAGGTGGGACTGCAGAGGGAAGCAAAGGGGGGGCGGTTGGGTGTTAAAGTAGTTTTATTTGTGCCACTCGAGGCAGACGTTAGCCTCTGAAAGCTGGCTTCCTTTAAAACACGTGTCCAGCAGAGGCTTTCACACGAGACTGCAGGTCACATATATGAGCATATATGATCGGAGGCTTCATAGTGCCTTCATTTTATTCTTTATTTTACTCACATGGTGCGTTTCACTCTGCAGTCATTCTGTTTGTGATGGACTGAAACTTGTTGATAATACAAACACAAATTACTGCATCCTTACAGTCCCCCCACCCCCCCATTTTCTGTCATCAACAGGTCATAAATATGTGCCTCGGGGTGGTCACAGCTCTTTAAACATGTTTTAAATACATAGTTGGGAATAAAACACTTAAATTTGTGACATTGCCCTAAAATTCAGTTTGAAATGTTTTTTATTCATCACACAAAAGAGCTTTTGGCACACAGTGCTGCTGCTTTCACTCTTTAGATCAGAAACAGGCCCGACTCAGACCAGCTCACCAGCAGCAGCCAATCACGGTTAGCCTCATTAGCATATAGTGAATACTTAACATACTTTAGATAATAGTTATCAGCAGAGGAGGTAAAACTGCATTAAAGCGGTTAATATTAAAACTTCTTTATTGTTTGAGCCATTCAGGCTGTTTTTGTGTGTTTGTGCGCATGCATGTGTGTTTGTGTACATGCACAATACTTTAATCAGCTTGTGTTTTAAAAACGTCTCATAAGACGTTCAGCCTTGGTGGCTGCCAGGCTTACAAACAGAAACCCTGAAGATGATGATGATGATGATGGAGGCCTTCGCCAGCCTCCTCGTTACTTTACGGAAATGAAAGATGGAATTTTAACAACAAATGAGGATAATTATAGCTCCTGGAAGTGCTGAACCAGAGTCCAGCTTATCTGAAGTGACTGTTTTTTTTGTTTTTTAAATAAGGTAGATATTGTATATTTTCATTTTTTTCACGGGTTCATCCCTTAATCATCATCATCAAGCTTTATCAGACACTTTAAAAGCCACAGAAAATACAAATTGCTGTACACCAAATGTAACAAAAGGTTTAAAATGTGTGGAATTGAACCTTTAACCTTTGCTGCCCAACCACCCACAGTTACCTATTGGGGAGGCGACGGCCACACAGACCAGCACAGAACATTCAGTACTTTGATGTAGTTGCAGTAGTTGAATGTAGACTTTCAGAGTAAACTGGTGTGAAACCAGCAGCTCGTGTTTTGAGTGTTGACTTTCAATATAATTTTTTCCCTTTGTGTTTAAAAGAATTAAACTGGTCATCACTGAAATCCCAACTAACCACCCTGCAGCTGAGCTTAAAGTAAGCTTAGGTCTAACATAAACTTAAGCTCTGCTTAGCCGTGACCTTAAGGTCACCTTTGTCTCACCACAGCCTAGCCGTGTACACCTGATGGAGCCCTATGACAGGACCGCAGAGGTGGGGTGGATCATACTTGTTGATCTATTAACACCAGTCGGCTTTTCTCGGCTCTGTTCTTTGGTATAAATGGTATTAAAGGTCTTACCTGTGCTTAGTAAGACTGGTGTGGACTGATGCTAATGTTAAGCCTCATATTTAGGTCATGTATTCCTAGCAGCTAGCACAGTGGACCATTTCATCAGTACAGCAGCTTGTGTTGAACCTCAGATTTACTGTGATAAACTCAGGAAAACATGCTGGATTGATTTAAAATGGATCCACTTTGAGACGAGTGAAGTAGATCAAACCACAGCGTTAAGGATAACTCTGTTCACACACAGAAGCACATCATTTATTCTAAAGTGTGTTGGTTTTCTATTCATTTGCTCTTGTAGGTGTTAAACACAAAATCAAAGGATATTTTGAAAATAGGCTTTCATCATTTTGCGTGAACTCTATCCTATATTACCCTGAGAGAGACCAGACTGCTGGCTATAAACCAGGGAAAATGTTTTTCTTCATCTTTTCAGACTTGAAGATGAGTGTAATATCTCATCCTAAAGACCTTTGGCTACATTTCCTGCTTAGTTTGAGCTCATTTCTGTTTTTCTGGCTTTTTTTTTGTAACTTTGATGGTGATCTTGTTTGATTTACAACAGTTTGTGAGGTGAAAGAAAAGGAAAAAAAAAACAACTGGTGTGTAGTCGTGATTTGTGCATCCGCGCAGCGAGCTGAGACTCCAGCGTGTCAGCCGATTTAGAAACGCACACCTTCACCCTCTGCAGAGCACATGTGGGATGCTGCAAATTTTTATTTAGCTTCCAGTCTGTTCTCGTGAACACACACACACACACACACCCAGTGATTTGTGTCGCCTCCTGTGTTGTAGGTTGGTGTGGGATATAGTTTGCTATGGTGATGACTAGTTGTGCTGCCTCGTCACCACGCACACTCGCTCCCACAAACACACGCGCACACACACAAACACTTAACACCTTGTTATATGTCAGCCCTCCTCCAGCCCATCTGTGTTGTTTGTTGCTTAAACTTTATTTTTTCCAGCATAACCTCATATGCCTGCATATTTAAAGCAATTCTTTCCAAGCTCGTATTCAAACACCAGTGCGGTGATCAGAATGTGATAATGATATTTTAAATTAGGATCAGATATTTATTTTGCTGCACTGATTGGTTGTTAGTTCGCCTAACAATAAAGAAACTGAAGCAGACGTTTGACTTTTTAGGTTCCAATGGCAGGATAGATGGGGGGGTTGCACGCATGTGCACACCTATGCATGTACATATATCCACTTTTTGGGAGGGGGGGCAAACAGTCACAGCAGCAATGCTTTTCAACACTGATGCTTGCATTTCAGAAGTAGCCGTCCTCTTCCTGTCGGTCAGGAGTGTCTGAAATTAAAATGTTTCCAAGAGCATATGACGAGGGCAGGAAGTCAGACCCAGGAGTGGCAGACAATCTGGTCAATTTTCAAAATAAAAGACTCAGAGGAGATGAGTGCTCCTCTTCTGTATTGCTCCCAGCGTGATGTGAAGCTCTGCAAAGAACAGAACTCTGAGGCGAAGGCACCAACTGAACAATGTGCCACCATCCTGGACTGCAGCTGGCACCGTGTGTGTGCATGTGCGTGCATGCAGTCTCATTGAGCTCAGCTTAACACCACGTGAAGCAGTTCTCCACTTTTTTATAACACTGTCCTCTCAGTCTGCTGCAGGTCTGTGGGGCAGAAAAAGGCCAACCATCGACAGCTGCAGTCCAAGGCCTTAGAGTTAGTAAGTCTGACTTTGAGACAAGCTCATCTCTGCAGAAGAAGGTCGGCGATGTCGAGACCATTGAGCCAGGCAGTGGGGAAGATGAGGGGCCAGGGCTAACTGGTTAGCTGGGTCGCCAAGAAGTCTGTGTATACCAAAACGCTTGAATTTTAACCCCTCAGTTAAAATTAGTTTAATTATTCTTCTTCAAGCTTAATATGTTTAAAAGGCAATTAATACTTGGAATTTTAGACTGTAATAAAGTGTGGTTTCATTTATTCAATCATAAAATATATTTTTGTTTATCAAGTGACCATAAATAACAGGAGCATGCTCAAACAGCTGTTAGATAAAGCAGCAGACTCACTGCCTTAAAGTATGTGCAGGCCAATGTTGGGGACATGTGCAGTTACCCTCCCCAAAGACCCCGTTTAAAGCCAGGGGAAAACATGTGAAGTGTCAGCATACGAGGAGATATTTGGCAGCATTGTCTTTAAAGGTCGCTCTGAAACCAGTCGATGATAAACTGGGAGCCCCTTTGGATCTCCTCAGTTAACTGAAACCTATTAAACTTGTTGCTAATGCACAAAAATAGGCCCAAAGTGAGCGTGAGCATTACATGGTTTGATCCCCATGAAGGAACTAAGCCGGCAGAGAATTAACAGTCAGTTTGATATCCCAGCAGTTACTTTCTCCCCGCTCTCACTGTCTTAGTTCAAGGAGCAGCTGGAGCCGGCTCTGCTGTCGCTTTCTTTTCTGTGGCTTTCTAAACTTCTTTAACAACGAGCAGTTAATTAATTCTGACGTCCTCAGAAGTCCTCTTCATCTTTGATCGATGCTTCTTGCAGCCTTTTGAAGCAGACGCACATCAGTACACACGTGCGCGTTTATTCGCGTCTCGCCGCGCTCATGTGTTCGGGCTCCTTTACATCTACATGTGTGTTGGATGCACAGACGTTCTGTGCAGTCCGAAGTCCTTTCTAGTTTGTTTGAAGGAAGTTCAAATGGCGTTCAAAGAGCACGAGGCCTCGAGAGAACCGGGGCCCCACAATGTGAGACTGGCTGCCCCATATTGACTCAGTACTCTGTGTGTGTCTGTGTGTGTCTTTCACACACATGTGCCCGGCCTTTCCCCCTGAGTTTGTTCAAAGTGCTTCCATTTATCATGTCAGTGAACATTATGTTCACCAGCTTCCACAGCACACAGATCCTGCCATTTAATGCTGTGTGTGTGTGTGTGTGTGTGCGTGTGTGTGTTCGTACTGTTTTAAGTTTATCTACCTTTTTGTTTGTGCTGGGTTGGCCTGCACACTCCTGTTAATTTCTCACCTACACAGTGCTCAGCAGTGTGTGCCCTCTGATTGAGGAAGACTTCATATTTCACATCTGCTATTTTTCAGAAGGAGGGAAGAAATAAAAATGTTTGTTGTGAGTCTTTAATGTTGGCTCTGCACTGAAGATCAGCGTGTGGAGTTTAATTTACTCAGGCTTAATAAATATTTTAGTTTAAATGGCCAACAATGACTTTTTAATGGATTCATTGGATAATCACAGCATCTAAGGCTGGTGGTGGACTCCACTTACTGTACGTTAGCCCTGCAGCATATGAGGAATAATTTGTGCGATTAGTCGACCAAAATTCTGTTCACTTGAATCTTATTTTGTAAGTTGCTCTCTGTGCTGTGAAGTTATAAACAGGAAAGAGTAAGGTAGGTCAACACAAGGTAGGCCTACCTTACTCATCACTAAAGGGATCCGTTTCCTCCCAGGACCGAGCTGTGGATCCTAAACTGATGGATGACGTAGTCATTTTAGAACCCGTAAGAACCAGCTGATTTCTTAAGTCCTGATACATAAAACCTGAGAACTGAAAGCAGGAGCACGTTTTTCATATTTCTGGATCTCAGATTATTTCTGATTTGCTTTGCATGTCGTTGTTTTTGTTGTTGCTTGCATGATTTGTGTGTGTGTCGGCTGTCAGGAGGCCCTGCGCTCACTGAGGGCTGGATGAGCTCCCGGTTCTCGCTGCTGCATTGTTCCACACTGACTAATACTCACACGGGAGCAGCTTCATCATTACGACTAATATCACATCCGCCATTATTGTTTTTCTGTCGCTTGTAGCATGACTCATTGGAGGAACATTTCACTTTGCTGTTACATCACTGCATGGCTAATATAAACTTATTACTTCAGTTTCACCCGCACATGTTTGGCTGTATTATTCGTACAAGTAAACTATTGATCTTTCTAGATGAATGGATGTATACAAAAACATGGATCAATGGCTGAAATACTCACAGCGTTTTATATTCCACGTCCTCCAACAGTGGAGAGCAGCTCAGTGCAGTTTATTAACACTGAGAGGCTTATTTTTAGATCCATAATCACACAAATCCATATTTCTCTGTTCATGTGGCACCACTGAGCTCATCTGCACGTGATGCTGCTGAAAATGATGAATAACCTCTTAGATTTCTCACAGCGAAGTGCCCGGCCACAGTGAATGAGACACTGATGCCGAAGTTTTTGTGTAACGAAATATGAATGTAGTTTGGTCCTGAGGCTATCGGTGAGTCACGGGGAGCCATTTTATCGTCTTTCAGAGCTCACTCTTCACTCCTCTGCATCGCTGTGTGTGTTGATGACTAATGCAGGCTCACTAATGGAGCCGCCTGGGTTAGACTGAGTCTGAATGGCTGTCTCACTTCCTTAAGTAATCCCAGAGAGAGCTGGAATTTAACTGTGAACAGCTTGTTTAATTGTGCGCTGTACACTGAGCAAAGTTAGGCTGCAGGGAGCAGCCGCGCTCTGATCTGACTGCTTGTTGCTTTAATTTATTGTGGCCAAAAACCCCCCGATTTTGTAACATTAAGCATGCAAATCCACATTATAAAATAAAGTCTTGGTAAGTTAAACTTTATCCGTGACCCTGAGCTTAAATCCAGCTGCTGTTCATGTTTCATGTTCCTGTAGAGCTGAAAATCTTCGACTCCAAACATCATTCCATCCATTTTACACCACAATGCAGAACTGCTGGAAGAAAGTTGAGCTTTGATTGGGTTGTAATGTGGGCCTGCAGACCTGATGCTTTGGGTTCACAGGGAAACACGATGCTGGCCACAGGGGGAATAATCACTGCTATCTTCTCGCTCTGAGACAGTTCAGCTCCGTTCTTATCCTGGTTTCTTAAATGTGAGGCTAAAACAAAGCAGCCACTCAGAGTTTTCCTTCATGCTGCCCGGAGGTGTCAGTAACATCCTTTTTGTCCTTCTCTCCTCAGATACTACTACAACAAGAGGATCCTACACAAGACCAAAGGGAAGAGGTTCACCTACAAGTTCAACTTCAACAAGCTAGTGCTGGTCAATTACCCCTTCATCGATATGGGCTCTGGTGTGTACACATTTATGTCTGACTTGTTTTCAGTCATGGGGTTTTTCCTGGCTCAGCGTGAGCCTGGGGGAGGGGAGGCAGCTATGCATAATTGGTCCACCTTTAAAGAGTGTGTTACTGTGCCTGACAGTTTAATAAGCAAATATTAATTTTGAGTAAATTAAACCTTTGAAAAACTTGGTTTATTTTGGTAGGTGGATAAATCCCTTTTTTATCTACAGGAAAACCCCTGAATTATAATTTTTGGTTACCAAAGACTGAAAACTGCACGATCCCAAAGTGGGAGGCTGTGGGACGGCAAAAATTGGAGGTTGGCTTTACTTTACGAGGTGAACTTCAGTCAGAAACGCCCGTTAGTCCGGGAATAAATGCTGACCTGCTGACCCTTTCCTGCAACAACGCCACCTCTTAAAGCGCAAAGTTCAAGGCACTCACCTGTTTACCTGTAGGCTGTTTCATTTATGGCTGCTGTAACAGGGATTTCCCAACTTTTGGGATAAATAAAGCTTAAATGGTATGAGGAAGTGTTGAGATTAGGATGTGTTTTGCAGGAGCGGATGGGCATTAACTTGATGTGTGACAGGGACGCCGTGCAGCCTCCTCACAGAAAGGCTGGATCTGCAGAACCAGCCAATGTGCTGAGACCTGCTGCAGTACCTGCGTCTGATAGGCTCCACCCCCTCGTGTTAGTCTGTGCACCATGTTTGTTTGAGAGGATGAGATCCTACCTGTTATCTTAGAGGCTGCAAGGTCCTCAGTCTACTGGTCTCATTTTTAGCAGCATTTTAAAAGTGTGGAAGGTAAAACGGATGGCTGCAGGAGAGCGCTACAGGTTTGGGTCTCTAAAGATGGCGGGTGTCGGCCTTTCTCTTCGTTCTCAGTAACGATGGAGAAACGTGTTTGTCATAACAAGAAGTTTTTATTCTGCTCTGAATCAAAATCTTTTTTCTTTTTTTTGTTGCTCCGACTTTGGTTTGAAATCGGAGAATCCTTTTAGAGCCGACGAAGCCCAAACGAGTGTATATAAGAGACATTCAAATATTATTGTCTGAGAAAGTTTCCAGTCTGTGTGGTGGGGGGGCCTCACTAATTTACTCGCCAAAGACAAATATTGTAGGTAAAGACTGAAACGTACTAATCCAGCCTGCCTCGCTCACAAGAAAGTTCAGTCAAGTTTTTGGGTTTAATCTGAGCTGGATGCCATCCTAGTTAAAGATGCTGTGTGTGTGTGTGTGTGTGTGTGTGTGTGTGTGTGTGTATATATATATATATATATATATATATATATATATTAAACTTTATTTTTTTATTTTTATTTTATTTTTTTATTTTTTTTT
>VUQK01004299.1:39692-50850 GCA_015106715.1 Bujurquina vittata | reverse complement strand
CTGTGTGTGTGTGTGTGTGTGTGTGTGTGTGTGTGTGTGTGTGTCTGACACACGACTGTGCCACGTCCCAGCTTCTCCCCGCTCTCGAAGCAGACTCCCGTTCTGGTCTCGGCCACCCAGTGTAAACACGGCCCATATGGAGCGTTGGATCCTGGGTGACATAAGTGCAGCACGAATATTTAATTATAGCCTCCGTGTGATGTGGCCCACACACTGACATGTTGTGATACGATGGTTTCATGCGACGGTCACACACGCGCGCCCCCACGTCAATCTGGATCGATCGGCGAGCGCAGACGCCGCGATCGTACGTGCTGGATAAACGCACGGCTGCAGTTTTGCTCTGCGCTCGTCATCTCTGACACACATGGCAGATGTGCGCTCAGAAACCTCACTCAGCAGCCCTGGAAAAAAGTGAAGAGCCCAGCCCATGTTTGTGATGGCAGTAAGAGCAACTTTTCCAATATTTAATTCTGGCACGTGCTCGGATGCCAAGAATTTATTGCAGTGCCACAGTCTCGCTGGCGCGAGGAGAGGGAGAGGAGGGGGGGGTGAAGGAGAAGGGAACTTGTGGCTGAGTGTAAGCCGCTGTTTTCTTTGTGTGCGCCTCTGAGCCTCTGGTTAAAATCAGACCTCCTGTCATTACTGGCTTTTCCCGTTCTCTTCAGCTTCAGACGGTAGTTTCTGCAAAGTTAGAAGCAGAAATCAAAGTGAAGTCCTTCAGTGTTTCTGTTACACAAGCTCGCAGGTCTCATCCACTCTAGTGCGCCTTTCCCGATCCTCCAGTAACATGTAACACTCCTGTTCTTGCTTCCCTTCACTGGCTAATAATCATAATTCATTTAGAAAGTCTTATTAATCAGACATGCTGGTCCCACGTGGCCAGGTGGGGGTCTCTACCTGTATCTGTTTGGGGTTTTTTAACAGCTCCATCCTCTTCTTTTAAATCCAGAGGTGATCACACTTTGAGGTTGTTGCACCTAAACTTTGGACCAGCCTCCCTCCGCCCGTGTGAATTTGTTTTAAACGGCTGCCAAAAACTCATTTTTATACGTTCAGCTTTTCTTTAATGCGTCACAACAGATGCTTGTACGGAAGTGTGTGTGGTATCTGGGCTGTGTGCGTTTCTATAGTGTGTTTTATCCAACCCTCACAGATAGTTACTGTTACGCTGGTGTAAGCAGTGGGGACGTTATAACTGTGTAATTAGCTTCAATATCTTCAATAGCTTCTTTATGACCCACAGACCAAACAAACGGGACATGAAAACAGTCAGTTTGATTTTTGCTCTTCTTCCTCACAGGCCGAGGAGTCCCCCAGAGCGCCCCTCCCGTGCCAACCGGGGGCACCCACTTCCGTTTCCCCCCCTCCACACCATCCGAGGTCCTCTCTTCCAGCGAGGAGCTGCGCAGCCCGGGCATATTCAGCACCATGGGCCGACGCATGGCCCGCGGCTCCGTGAGCGACTGCAGCGACGGCACCTCCACCAACTCTGAGCTGGAAGAGGCTGTGGGTGCAGAGGACCGGGGTGGGGGTCCTGAGAGGGCTTTCAGGAGTCTGCTTCCTCCTCGCATGCCTCATGAGTCTCTATTCAGGGTCTACAGTGGAGCCCAGAATCCAGGACTCCCCAGACCCCCTCCCAGGGTCCATCCAGAGCCTCTGTCCCCATTCCCCATCTCCCCTCTACCCGGCTCCGGGGGTCTGCTGGCCCCAACTCTCTCCCCAGCCCTGTCTATGACCCCCACTCCCCATCTGCCCTACACCCCTTCTCCCTCCATGTCGTCTCCCATGATGGGCTCCCACTTCTCCTTCAACCCGGAGGACATGAAGCACTACCTGCAGGCTCACACCCAGTCCGTCTACAACTACCACCTCAGCCCCCGAGCATTCCTGCACTACCCCAACATCGTCATCCCGCAGCCCCACCGCCCCACCCCCGAGAAACCAGCCGCTGCGCATCACCTCCACGGCCCACCCATGCCGCTCGCTCATTCACTCAGCCAGCAGCCGGGAGGAGGGGAGGAGGGGCACTCACACCCATCACCATTCAAGTTCAAGCTGCAGCCGCCCCCGCTTGGACGCAAGCAGAGGGAAGCAGGAAGCTCACTGGCAGCTTCCTCCTCTTCCTCCAGCCAGTCCTCCTCGTTTACTGGGTCTAGTCACATGACCAGCTCTCTCCTGAGCGGGCCGCCTAAGATCAAGGTGAGTCTCCAAACACGCATGCACGTCCTGTAAGATTACCGCCTAACTTGGTGTCCACAAATTTGAGTCCAGTATTTCAAAGAAATCCTCTAAAGTTACAAATATCTGACCTTTGGTGACACGTTCTCTTCAAACCTGTTGAAGTCTAAATATATGTAACATTCTTCCCTTCCAGGTGGAGCCCATTTCAGACATCGAGTCAGAAGAAGACGTGGAGGTGACCGACATCAGCGAGGAAGACGAGATGAACCATAACGATGAAGATATGTTGACAAGTGACCACAACAATCACCATCAGCTCAACAACCATCTTCAGGCTAACGGGAACGGCAGCAGCCCCTCTGCTCCTCTTCCTCAGCACGGCAACCCTGACGACGACCCCGATGATGAAGTCTTCAAGACTCCTGCCACACCTCCTCCCGGCGGCGGCGGCGGCGGTCTGTCCTTCCCTCTGATGGGTGTGAAGAGCGAGCCGGGGAGCCAGGCGGCTCCCATCAGCCCCGGGGGCACGCGCTGCATCCCGCTCAAACTTCGCTTCAAGCGCCGCTGGAGCAAAGACCAGAAGATGGAGGCAGACGGAGAGCGGGATGAGGCCGAGGACAAGAAAGTGAGGGCTGAAGGAGAGGAGGAGGTGGAGAGAAGAGGAAGTGAGGTAGAGAATGGAGGAGGAAGAGGAGAGGGGGTTATTTTGGGTCTGATGTTGCCACCGCCTCCCACTCAGCGCAGAGCGAGCTCCGAGCTGCAGAGGGCCACGGCGCAGCTGTCTCTGGAAAACTCTGGCTGCTGAGCTTCACGCACACACGGAGGATCTGACGTGGAGACGAAGCCTTTGGTCCTCGGCAGCAGTCGTAAACGTAGCAGGTTTTGACCCGAAGACTTCATTTGGTGCTTAAATGGAGACGAAACTGAAAGTTTAAACACTTGTCCAGCTTTCATCTGAACGTGTGTGTGCGCATCATATGCAGGATTGTGTGTTTGTGTGCAATAATTAAAGGAGTTGGTGGCCACTTCTTAAATTACTCAACAGAACAAAGCATCTTCCTGCATATGATCCATCACGTGTTCAAAGAACATTGACTTTCAGGTTGGTCCCGTTTCTGCACCGTCGGGTCTCCAGGCGGTCAGTACTGTCAGCAGGTCGCTGCTTGGCATTATGATGTATGTAACAGCTTGTGTTGCCTGTAATGTACAGCGAGGCGAGACGCCTTCGTGCTCCTCGTACGTCATCTCGTCTCTCCTGTGACTCCAACACTACGAGATAACCAAACTTTTCTTTGTTAAACATTAGAGCCTTGCAGAGAGGGCGTCTACTCTTAATATCCATTTGCACACTGCCTCGTCGATCCCTCCCCGCCCTCATAGTGCCAGTAAGGTCTGCCATGCCCCCCCCCTCCCAAAAAGCACACACATCACACACGTGCCCAGACTTAATGAGATTTATGGGTCCCCAGACCCGGACAGTAGAAACCTCTCCTCCTTTCTCACAGTGACAGAAGCTCCTGGTTTAAAGGAGCCGCCCTGATGGAGGCGACAGCAGTGCCTCCGTCTGCACCCATCACATGCAGTCGTTCACTGGATGGAGGCAGGGAGCGGAGCCCCACCCGCTCTGAAGGATCTCAGACAGACTCGAGCTGATTAGAAAGAGCTCAGCAATCAGCGGGGACGCCGCGAGCAGCCTCCTCGTTCACTGGACACACAGTAGATGAAAAGGAGAGGAAGGCTTTCGTGAACGGACTCTGACCTCTCGGCCCCCGATCTGTCGCGCAGCTCGTTTGCAGATGGATTCGATGTTGTACAGCAGAACCAGCCGGGTCTGGGAGGAGGGCAGCGCATATTCTCTCCAGTTTTTCCTTCGGTTGTTGTGGGAATGAGGAAGCATCCACCAGCAAGGCTGTAATTACACACACACACGCACGCAGGCAGAAACAAGTGTGTGTGTGTGTGTGTGTGTGTGTGTGGACCCAAAGCTGGTGCACTGACCTCGAGGAGACAGAAGGTTCCTCCAGCGTGACTTGGCACAATCTGTGAGGAGCCTTTTGAAGGTTTGAGGGCGTTTGAGCCCAAACACACAGCTGGACCCGGCCAGCGTTGTTGCCTCTGAAGGACCCTGGACGCTGTTTTAGGGCATTGTTGCAGTGAGGGGGGGGGCTTTCTGTGTTCATGTAATCTCTGCACCTGATGTTTATTTTTAAGAACAGCGAATTTGTTTGTTGGGGGGGGCATGAAATGAATGTCTAGCATCAAGGTTAACTCAGGCAAACCTTCACTGAGATGTTGCTCTGACAGCTTCTTTTTTATGCTCGTTTATTGACAGTTTGGCCGTTTTAAAGAACAACAGGAAGTTTGTGCCTTTTTATTTTGACTTTTATCCCCCGGCCCACAGAGTACCACCATGCCTTCTGCTTTTATAAACGATACAGATTAAGTAAATCTACACATATATATTTTATTCAAATATATATTGAAATCAAATATTATATTTCAATATGGTCATTTGATACGAATCAGGAGAGTCCTACTATTTTTAATGGTAAAGATATGTGTATATATTCTAACGGGCATATTATTACCAGTATAATTCAGCCTTTGCCTTCTCACCCTTGCCTTCTCTCTGACCGTTGAGCTGCAGCGACAAAAGGCCACCGCTATCAGAGTTTTATATTTATATTGTTTAAAAACTGGGGGTGTTGAGCAGCGGGGGGTGTGACAGACGAGGAGAAAGGAGTGAACTTCTAACCCACTTTTTCTCTTATTGAATTTTGAAAGCTCACATTTGTTCCTTCGTGTTTGCTGGTTTGACCTGAGCCGGTCACCTGTGTTTAACACCCGCCTCGACACGCAGTCACTCACAGGAAGGCAAACTCTTCTTCTTTGGTGGGGCGGGCTCTCCCTCTGCCCCCTCTCCGCCCGCCTCACACCAGGTTGTAAAACGGGGAGCTGGTGACGCGCGGTCGTGTTCAGAGCAGGCGCTTTCTGATTGGACGGCACAGATATTCAGCTTCACGTCACCACACGAGGTCTGCGGGGGCCACAGCGGACCGGACTTTGGTTTGACTGTGGACTCGAGCAGCTGTGTGTCTGTGTGTGTCTGCAGGGCTCACATCAACACAATCGTGGCTAGAGTACGGCTTTACTGTGGCTACAATAAAGGGAAACATGACGTCACACCTGACATCAGACGCCTCCGCAGTCTCAGCACAGCCAGAGAAACTGCAGCCAATCACACGCAGGGAGGAAACTGCATCACCAAACCTCAGGGCAGAGTGGAGAGAGAGGGACTTCCCATAATGTGACTCGCTCACTTTGGTCTGTGTGTGTGTGGTTTCTATGGTTAAGCAGTCCACACACACACACACACACACACACTCAGCTTTTCAGCTGAGCCTACAAAGAGTCCCAGCCCAGGATCTTTGGTCCTGTTGGTCCACACAGCTCCTGTCCTGCACAGCGCGTCCTTCAGGACCAGAACAGCCTGGTGTCCCCTAACCTGTGCTCCCCTAAACAGCTGAGCTGCACGTCATTGGACGCCTTATTTTGGTGGTCTCCTGCCAGATTTCCACCTAAAACCAACACAGTGTCTCACACACAAACTTGATTTATAAAAATAGTTCAGGGAACCGTTTGAGGCCAGAATTGAGACGTGCGGTTGCTGAATGTGTCGATGCAGCTTCAGATTGTAGAAAAGGATTACGGCAGGCGCAGGAAAAATCAGAAAACCACGGAGGAAGTGCTTCGTCTTCGTGTACACCGATGTTTTAGTTTATTCTCATCGTTGACCTGCAGAGGTTAAAGGTTTCAGAGGCGTCACAGAGCACCCTGCTCACCTGCTCTCAGCCGCTCATGAGCTCACCCACTCCTGAATTTGATTGGTCAGTGAGAGAGAGGTGACCGAGTAGGCAGGTTGAACGTTTTGAACATAAAGCAGAAAAACCTCCACACTGAGCGCGTTTCCTGCTGAGGACACCGAGCTTCACTGAACATGGATGTACGGCCCGCGGAGGCACACCATCGCCTCCGGATGGAGGCGCACCGTCACCTCCTGATGGAGGCGCACCGTCACCTCCTAATGGAGGTGCACCGTCACCTCCTAATGGAGGCGCACCGTCACCTCCTAATGGAGGCGCACCGTCGCCTCCGGATGGAGGCGCACCGTCGCCTCCTGATGGCCGCGCTGACACCAGCGGCTCCATTTTACCGTCTGAGGCTCCAAGCGCGCACCTTCAGTCGTGATTTCTCAGTTGGGGGGCTTCGAGGGGCTTCGGGGACAGATGTAGCAGTTAGCGTGAGTCTGGAAAAGAACAGCTGTTACACCTGTGCTGCCTTACCTGACAGAAGAACCGCCGTTTCCCACCAGGTTCACATTTCCACTCCTCAGCCCGATCAGTGCACTTCTTACCGTTTCTCTGTATTATTTCAGACGCATTACTGTTACTCGTGTAATTATTATCTTATTAACATGAATGTTTTTGCGTTGTGTCCACGGCCCCGCCTCCATTAATTCCTGGTTTTCTGTGAGATTGCGCTCTTTCTGTTAACTAGTCGGCTTCAGTGCAGTCTTTATTTTTTTATCCTTTTAATTATGCTGATTTTATAACCATGTTACCGGACGGGAGGGGGCAGAAACAGTTGTGTTCCTTTTCTGATGTTGTGTATATATATTTTTTCCATTTTTGGAGGACTGTGTAAGACCACAAAGAGCGTCGTACTGTTTAACCATTTCATGATTTGCCGCTCGCTCTCTCCTCTCAGGTCCACCTCGGTGGTGAGCGCTCACTCCAGAGGAGAGGCCGAGTTTTTTAAAATCCACGTGTACTTCTGTTCCTCTGTTCATCTTCATTTGTAATTAAATAATAATCAGGGTTCATTAAAAAAAAAGGTAAAAAACGGCCAGCTCTCTGTCTTTATTTCATGTTCTAAAGTGTTTTAACTCAGTGAAATTCACCGTTGGAGGGAACAGAGCGACTTTAAAATGTACGGATTTATTTTGGATACTTTGGCTGTTGCTGGGTAGATTATGCAGACACACCTGTGCTGCTGCTGTGGTGGAAGCTCTTTCAATCACCTTCAGGCTGCTCTAAACATCTGGTTTCAGACAGGTCTCCCACTCATGGCTCTGTGTGATGTCAGAGTGGTTGTTTGTAAAGGCGGCCAATCACAGCCTCAGAGAGGGGCAGCACCAGGTAAGATAACTGCTCCTGTTTAGGAGGCAGCAGCAGCTCCACCCGTGTAGCGTGGACGGCTGCAGGTTTTATTTCTAGCACCAAATCACAACAACAATAAGGTGAACCGCACAATGAATGCTTCACAATCACGGCAAGGAAGAGCTCCCTTTTAACAGGAAGAAACATTTGGCAGAACCAAGCTCAGGGCGGAGCAGCCATCTGCTGCAGCAGGTTGGGGGCTGAGGGGAAGGGGCGGGGCTAAGAGAAACACCTGGGGTGTTAAAGTCCACCTGGACGTGTACTTGGTCCTTTATAGTGTAGCATTTCCATCTGCAGTTTCCTCATCAGTCAGTGTGAGGCCCCCAGCTGATGCTGGAATTTAACCCATGCAGACTTTAATGAGCCTGTCAGGGGTGGGGGTGGGCGTCCATGACGTAAGCAAAGGGTTTCCTTTTCCCGCTCCACAGGGGACGCTGACCTGCATGCAGCAAAGCCCTGTTCAAAACCACAGACTGTATATAAAAGATGGTCACAGCCGCTGTGACATCACCCAGTGTCTTTGGGTTCTGCAGCTTGAGTCTTTCTAAGAGGGCGTAGTTAGCCAGCTGCATCCATCAGCCTGTACAGCTGCAACGCAGACATCGATGCTAATGAGTGTATTTCTGCTCTTTATCACATCAAAAGCTGTGATCTATTAAAATGCTCAAAAAGGCTCCAGCACCACAAACAGGGTACAGAGGTTAAATTCAGCAGATTTCAAATAGCAGAGGTGCTAATTAGCTGCTAATGATCGAGTTCAAAAAATAAAATCAGGTCGTACAGAAGTTACAAAGAGAGAGACTGTCCATCGAGAAATCCTGCAAACATGCTTATTTCTGCCGGTCCGGATTTTAACGTGCGCGTCTTCGGGGCTGAAGGCACTTTTGGAGTGAGCCTCCGGTGGCCGCAGGAGGAACTGCAGTCTGGACCTTCATGTGGGCTTCATTTTTCATCCCTGCTGCTTGGCTCAGGTTTGGTCTGTAGATGCTTTTCTGAGCAGATGTTAAAGTGAACACTGAGCGACAGAACTGTGACCAGCAGTTTATAGATGGCTAATAAACACATGACGAGCTTAAGCATCAGTAACGACCCGAGCGGCCACTGAAAGAGGAGAGTCTGAGGCTGCGTCCCAGCATTTACTCGCTGCTGAGAGCCAAACTGAGTCAGGTCGTTTTGTATTCAGCAACCTGCAGCCTCGTGACTCAGCCCGTGTCAACAGCAAGTTAAGTGCTTTGTCTCTGCACATTTTATGAAAAAGAAGCCATCCGTGGACTCTGCTCGCCGTGGGCCTGGAATATAAAAACACATTAAATTACATGATTCTTGTGGCTTCAGCGCAGTGACAGAAATGAGTCAAACATCCTGTTTACTGCTTCTAGTTTGTGTGTTTTCTGCTAAATTTCAGTATGAGTGCCGCAGCAGAGCGTGGCCAGCATTAGTCACTGCTGCCCTGAGAGTTTTAATAATTATGATGCTAATCGTGTCCCAGATGACACCTCACTGAGCCGCCCACCTCCTGTTTTTACTTCTGCCGACATGGAAGTTCTAATTACTCACCCGACTGGCAAATGTCTCTCACAGCTCGGTGTGGGTTTATCTTTCTGCTGGTGATTTGAATCAGTGACGTTTGTGCCGCCTCACAAATTCTGGGTGCACTTTGCTGTGCAGCAGCAGTGTGGGTTTAAAGCAAAGGTCAGAGTTCACGGTCTTCCTTCCAGGCTGGTTTCAGGCTTTAGTTCGGAAGATTCAGACCAAAAGATGTTAATAAGCGGCTTCAGCTGCAGACAAGTGTTTTAATCGCTCTATTTGCTCAGTACAAAGAAAATATAACTTATTTGAATCTATACAAACCAGGAAGCTCTGACAGTGAGGAGGCCGAGACGAGGACGTTGTGGCTGAAAGATGATGATCAAAATAATTAAAGTAGCTCACAGCTTTACAGCTTCCAGTTTGATGCAGGACAGAAAGCATCGAGACAAGAAATATGAGTTTTATTACTGTTTTAAATTAATACAAGACTAAATATATAAAGTCAGTCTAATAGCACGTATCATAAAGTGTTGTAAAATGTTTAATGCTTCCACTTTTCTGGGCTTTTACCCAAAGATTTTGCACCGTGACTCCGATTAAGTCAAATAAAGCTTCTTTATGTGTAAGTATGAGGTCATTAACAAACATGTTTGTGTAATTATCTCCTTCCAGGATTAACGCAGCCTCTCCCAGTTCACGGCCTCCTGGTTTCTTTACTGGAACTCTGCCGCCCTCTTCTGGCTGACGTCAGAACTGCAGCTTCGGGCTTCCTGGCTGCGCTCCTGGAAGTCTCGCGATAGTTCCTGAGACTCTGGAGGGGATGGAGCGGAAACTCGAGCGGTTTCCCCGACGATCGTTTACATAAAAACATAAACACACATTTCAGCCTGAAACTGGAAAATCCCTCCGAGGAGACGATGGCATAAAGAAATCTCTTTAATTTACAGGCTTTGTAATTTAGTTTAACCTTCGAACTCTGTCATTTACTGAATTCAGATTTTTCCCCCAACATCTGCCTGCCAGATGTTTAATTTAGCAGCTGGAGAGTTTACTGTGGGTCAGATCAGTTTGTAGCTTTTAGGGGACATAAAGCAGGAAAATGTGAAATAATCCCGACCTGTAATCTGTGAAAAAGATGGTGAGACAAATAAAAGCTTCAGATTTATCTGGTGATTCCATTTTGATGTCTAAACTCAATCAATTTAGATCAAACAACGGCCCTGGAGCTGAGATTAGCTTAGGATCAAGACTAGGAGCCAAAAAAGGGGGAAAATATTCCAATTTAGGGGAAATGGAGGAGTTCTCGTGGTTGTCGGTTCCTTCAATCAGCGCTGGTTCATCTGCTGCTGCTGCGCAGTCAAAACTGCTGCGAGCATCTTTTATAATTGCAGCTTATAAAGAGAGAGAATCCCGTCCCTGCATGTCGAACGTTATTACTGCCAATGTGAGTGAGTTACTTGCCGCATATTTGTCCCACTTAAATGTTCCAAAGTGAGCTTTTAAATGAAACCTTGTGGCGACGGGAGTGAGCAGCCGTGGCTTTCTCCATGGAGGCCGTCCTTGCCCAGCTCATGAACTTTGACCTCAGCTGAGCCAAGTGAGGCCTGCAGTTCTTCAGATGTTCTTCTGGGACCTCCTGGACGAGTTCTTGATGCCGCTCCTGGGAATGTTCCCACTGTTCCAGGTTCTCTCCGTGTGGGAATTCCGGCTCTCACCGTGGCTCTGTGACCCTTCCCACACTGATGGATGATGTCTTGTTTCAGCAGGTCTGAGTGTGGCAGAGAAACTGAACTCAGATCAGTCCCTTTTCCCCACAGCAGGCAGGTTTGGGTCACTTTCTCCATTAAGAAGTGAAGTGAAACATTAACAGAATCCACCTATCAGCTCCTTCAGAGTTCAGACTCAGGTGTGATTGGAGCAGAGAGCGTGAAGGCAAATGAAGTCTGTGCCGAGATGCTGGCAGCTGAGAAGCGTAGATTTCTAATGCCATCAAGTTCCCTGTCAGGAAACAAGCATATGCATGTGACGTGAGCAGAGCTCACCAAGGAGCAGGGTGTAATTACAGCTGCTCGACCCCCCCCCCGTCATCACGTCCTCCTTCACGGCAGCTCTGCAGTCTCCTCCTTTCTCAGTTAATCATCGTTTGTTTCAGACCCCTGCAGGCTTTGGAAGCACTCATCGGGTGCTGCTCCCACCCTGGGGGGGGGGGGGGACCGGTTGGGCCC
>VUQK01004299.1:19651-32990 GCA_015106715.1 Bujurquina vittata | reverse complement strand
GGGGGGGTGTTTTTTTTTTTTTTCCTTTTTTTTTGTGGCTCCTGTTGAAACTACACTCAACCTGTGGCTTACACGGATCACAGTGCAGCTGCAGAGCAGCACATGGGAATGCATGTGGATACATAAATAGCACACAAGCAGCTAATGAAATGTGCAAAATCTGATTTATAAAGAGTGAGTTGAGGTTGGTGACCTGACATTTTGATCCCTATTAAATGTGATAATGTCATGGCACTTTTTTATTTTAATTTTTGGTCCACTGAGAGGCAGTCTAACCTTCATTTGACGATCGCGTTTTAAGCTGCATTAATGTTTACAGTCAGATGTAAAAGGGAGTAAGATACATAAATAAATAAAGCTTTCGGTCCCGTCCTGCGTGCCCGGATAAAGTCGCAGACATACCCACATAGGAGCTCTATTGGCCGCCGCAGCCTCGCTCTCCGAACAGCTGTTCTGTGTTTTCCCACACTGCGATTGGCCACAATGCGCCGTCAATCAAATTTACTTTGACGTGCGGCCCCGCCTCTGCTCCCCTCACGCGGCATCCTATTGGCTACTGTACGCGTTCGTGTTCCGCGATTGGCCGGACGGCCTGGTTGTCAAGGCTTTGGGGCTTCATTCACCATTTTGCGACTGTAGTGTAGAATGTACAAGGCAGTAGTTTTTCCTCCTTTTAAGTTGCTTTGCCGGAGAAACATGAACGGCCGCTAACTGGCAGCTGCGGACGACCGGCCACCCTGCCCTATTTTAACCAGCGGACTCAGCAGAGAAACACAGCGGGGTACTGTACATGAGCTGTGGTGAGTACAGGCTACCTACAAATGTTCTCCTGCAGCACTGCAGTGGGGCTTGTTGTGCGTTTGCTAACGTTCTTCATGTTTACCACAAACAGTATTAGCAGAGGAGCTGATGGGCACAGTGAGGGTGGCCTGCGAACACACCGGAATGGGTGTCTTGTGCGAGGGGAAAAAAACAGGGAGCGGTGCGGCTCAGACAGCGAGCCTCAAACTTTTCCACGAGAAAATAGAAACGCCATAACAGCCGCTGGACTTTCCAGAAACAGCGATTATTTATGAGAAACCTCGAAAACTCCTCGCTTGTCATCATTTCTTCCTCTTTTTTCTCAAATCAACGTGGCTGTTAGGATTGATTTGTGGTTTTAAAGCGCTCGCAGAGGCCTTTTTTCCTCCCCTTGGACGAGTTTGTGGCAACACACTGACACTTCCCCCCTAGCAGCCCCACCACCTCCCCATGTAACACGGCTGCAATTATGCTAATAACGACGAGGCTTAATACTAAATGATCGTGGCAGCTTTAGCTCTGCTTTCAGACGGTTGTCACTTTCGGATGGCTCAAACAAGCGACTTTGTGTGGCTGTTTGTCGCTGTCAGGTGGCAAATGTGGGCCATATTTGGTGGCATTAAGGGTCAGTATGCCCGGTAAACCGGTTGTTTCCCGGTCACTGTGAGCAGAGGATTTCCAAGCGGCCTTGTGTGTTTAGTTGAGGCCTGGTAGGTGCACGCCACGGCCTGCAGTGTTTGGAGTAAAACTGGTAGTAATCGCGGTACTACGAGGGCTTGACACGGCACCATCCAGCTAAAGCAGAGGTGACATCACCGCTCGGTGTTTGCATTGTGTGCTTTGGGCCTAGGGACGTGAAGTTAACAGCTGTTGTTTATGATCATGCATATGCTGAGCCGGCCTGCCGCTATTACTGCTCTGTAGTAATCCTGTAATGAACTTTAAAGAGCCGAAAACTTTGAGCTAAACGTGCATTAGAAATGCCACTGTAAGTTGACTTTGTAAACGTTGTTATAGTGAGTTTATACCATGGAATAGACGTCACAATAAGCCCAGTATTTAAAAAATATGTGATAATATGGTAAATAAATGTGTAATTATTCTGGTTTGTATGGTTAGACTCTTATATCACCTCCATTCATTAGCACTTTGGCTTTAATTACTTTGCCAGAAAAGGCAATACACATAAAACAAAATTCTAGATGAATTTGTTTGGTAGCATTACTTCTCATTTTTGTATTGGCCTGCCCCATCCTTAATAACTTAAACGAGGTGCTCTGGCAGAGCAGATATCATTTATCATAAGGTGGGTTAATTAAATCGAGTTATAAGAGCTGAAAGATCTGTGAAGTTCATCACTGGACTCTATATTCTACTACATCACTGTATTCTCTGGCAAATGGTTATAGTAAACAATAAATGTTGTCATAAACATCCTGGAGGGCGTATGGGTTTGTATGTAGAAGGAATACACAAAAAACACAATTCTGAAAATTAAATATCAATATTGTGTGACTTTTCTTTAGCGAGTTTATTAGAGAGCAGCTGAGCTCTTCCCTGGATTATGATTATGACTATATTGACCTGCCCTGTCTTTATTGCAGCTTTGTAGCGATCCTGTTGCAAACGTTAATGAGGGGCTCCATAAATAAGAAAATGTTACGATATTACACGTAGATGACAACAAAGGGAACATGAAGTGTGTGTAAAAGTTCACAGCTTGACTTTAGAGAGCCCTGGACGGTTATTGTAGTTTTATTGCAGTTTTAGCATAAATGTGCTGTAGGCGTACTGTTTTGTGTGCATAAGGAAAATATGCACTAGATAAGTCACAATAACTGTGATAATTTTGTAAATAATATTTGCTGACTGTCTCATGACCTCCATGCACCTCCAGTTTCATTAATTTACAAAAAGAAAAGTAAATAAAGTTATAGATTGGCATTATTGCCATTGTTTTTATACAGGGTTTTCCTGCATACAGGACTTTTTGGAGACCCCAAAGAGGTCAGTGCCACTTTTATTAGTTATTTTGTTTCACAGAAGCAGGATTCGCAGCAGTTTAGTTTCTAAAATGGGTTTACCTTTACTTTTCTTGGCCCGTTATTGCAATAAAAGATATTGCAATAATATTGGGATTTTTTTTTCTTTTATGTTGATAATTTTAACGTGAAAATCTCCTCTTGGTTCTGTTTATACATCATTTAATACTGAGTTTTGCACAGTTATGGTAGGAAAGGTGAGCTACGTCTAAGTAATCCATCAGTCATGTTTTTCTCTTATATCAGCTCCAGGCTGCCAACAGTCACTGTTCACAACAGCTCAAATGCCGTTCTGCAGGTAAATTACGACTGAACTTGTTACCCCGCTCTGTATGTGCTGCTGATGATTACATGAATGTGAAACATTAGACACACAGACCTACTTTACCTCCCATATGGACTCCCTTGCGCCATATTTCACCGAGGTTGGTGCGTGTTGTGTCAGTTTGCCTTTAAGCTCTTATCATAGGGCCCATGACTCTGACACCAGCTGTTGTACACAGTGCACTACTGAGTAAACACATGTAGCATGCCTCTATCGTGACCAAGTAAGGCCAGCTGCCAAATTATTTTATGGTGTCTGCTCTACAGTTGTCTGTCCTAAATAGGGATTTACATAGATGCCAGTGACGGCTATGAGCTCTCAACCTCTCTGTGTGCACTATCAGCTATCAACACATAGATGTTTGCTCTGTGCGTGTGTGTGTGTGTGTGTGTGTGTGTGTGTCTGTGTGTGTGTGGCCTTGAGACAGGCGGCACTCATCTCTGAAAATGGATTTCTCTCCAGCCGATATGATGTGGCAGATATTAAAAGGACCTGAATGAATGCAAGCCTTCACAGACTAACAGGAAGGCAGCAAAAGGGAACAGAGACGAGCAGACAGAGAGACCGAGACTAGTGGGAGGACGAATGTAGAAACAGGGACAGACAGGCAGACATGTAAGTTAACAGCCAAACTGTCACTGACAAGCAGACATGCCTAGTGGTTGGTTGATAGACATCACAACAGAACATTTTGACAGCGAACGTCACAGCTGGAGTGAGGAATTACATGAAGATGGCAGAGCATATAAGGGCTGTTCTGACACTCCCTCTCATATACATGTTTCTGCATCTGTGGAGACTTTTGTTTTCAGAGAAATAAGGCCGAAATCACAGCAGCTACGACCTGAGGCAAGTCCAGCTGAGCGACAACAGCTAAATCAGTGTTTTACTTTCTAAACGGGAGTCGGAGCTGTGAATGAGACCGGTGGAGAATAAGAGATAATCTGAATGACTCTGACACGGCTAAGAGCGCTGCTGAATGACTCTGGTGTGGAATAACAATTATTGTGAACAAGTCTGCTTTTCTGGATGCCTGCGGCACAAAAACGAGTGTAGCGACTGAGTGGAAGGAAATCGAGAAACGAGAGGTAAAAAAATCAATATTATGGAAAGAGAGAATAAAGGAGGATAAAAACAAAAGCATAGCAAAGAGAGAGGGAGGAATAAAGTAAGGGGAAGTTAGGTAATGGTCTTCCACAGGAAATGGAGTGAGTTGTAGGGGCGGATTGACTTTACTTTGAAATACATAGATAAAGGTCGCCACTGAGAGAGAGAGAGAGGGAGGGAGGGTTTCAGTATGTGAGCAAAGAAGGAATTCCCCCGCCTCTACTGCCCCGGCCAAGAAGTAGTGTGTGCGTGAGTGTGTGAGAGTGTGTGTGAGAGGATTGCATGCAGAAAGGCTTGTCTGGGCAAATTGCAGAGTGCTCCTCACTGTTTCCATGCCGTGCTGTAAGCCTACATTGTGTTTATCCTACAATATGGCCTCCTGTTTTCAGTATATACCTGCTATGGATGTAGGTCTTGTGTAATGTGAGTAGAACCAGTTATGTAATGAATTAATGTGTAATGAATTTGTAGATGAGTCATGTTCATTACTACTCGATGGTGCATCATTTAGCAGGGAATACATTTCTTTGAATTATAATTTAACTGTTTGTTACGATTATTTTTTTAATCTTTGCTGTGTTTTTATTTTTAACTACTTGCCGACGTTTGAATATTTTCAGAAATTATTTTGAGTGGCATTTCTGTCTGAATGTGTTTGTTGCACGAGTAACCTGCACTCACCTGTTCTTCCTTTCTTTTCAGAGTCTCTGGAATAAGGTGGGCAAGTGCCAAAGTCGCGCAACGAACACAAGACAGGATGAGAGTGAGAGGGCCTGGCAGAGAAAGAAAATAGAAAGGACGGGAGGAGGAAATAACGAGGCAGCACAAGAGAGGAACGCCAAGGAGAATCTCTGGCATAAATAAATAAAAGGAGTTGTTTGGAGAAAAAGCAACTAGATGAAAAGATGAAGCCGATAAAAAAGCAGGGCCGGCGCTCCCCTCCCTCCACCCGGGCAAAAGGAGGGAAGCGGCGAGGAGCTGGGGATGCCCCAGAAGGAGGAGAGAAGAGAGATTCAGACGAGAACCGAGACAGAAGCAGATCCCCGCAAAACCGAACTCCCTCATCCTCGTTTTCTTCGAACTCGCATTCAGAGTCATCTCAGGTGGACGCAGGCAGAGCGCGGGACTCTTCGGACGGGGAGGGGCTGTCGGAAGCGACAGTGATGGGGAAACTGTCATCATCATCCGATGACAGATCAGGGAGGTCTGCTGCGAGCAGCGGTGGTGGCAGCATCCACTGTGACAGCAGCGGTAGCAGTTGTAGTAACAGTAGTACACCAAGCGCCAACAACAGCCCAAATCCCGCCTCCAGCCGGAAAACAGCCACCTTCAAGGCCCGCGTCCCCAAAAAGAAGTACACCTCCGAACACTGCTCGTCTAATACTGCTGGTAACCATAGTAACCCTGCATCTAGCACGCCCCCTCCTTTTCCTCTGAGCGGCGGAGTCCTCAGCCAGGAGTCAACGGGTCCAGGATTTGACATCGGCGTCTCGCATTCTGATGGAAACGGTCAGAGCAGGAGCCTGATGGATGACTTCCACAGTCAGACCGCCAGCGGACAGCGACCTCAGGACTCCCCAGGCCCTCCAACTCTTTCACTTGGAGGGGAAAAGCCTGGAGGAGGTCAAGGGGTGGCAGATGCAGAGCAGGTGTCCCCGAGCCCATTGCCCCGCTGCTCCTCAACCGACACAGCCAGTGAGCATTCGGCTGACCTGGAGGTAGTTGGTGACACACACCCTCAGATGTCCGCACACACAGTGTCCAGTCTCCCTGATGCGCTGTCCGATGCTCTGGCCAAAGGGCTGAAGAATCAGCGCATCCTTGCACGCCAGCTCAGGAGAAGAAGTGATGAGGAGGGAGGAGGTGACAGGAGGCACGACTTGGTGTTCCGGGCTGGCGTGGTCCGTAAGGTCAGTGGTGAATGTGGAAGCCTGGAGGTGCAGCTGAATGGGGAGAAAATGCTGTGCCGCTATCCATACAGACATGATAGCCCCCCAGGAGTGGTGGACATTATCCTAGATGCCCCGCCACCTGGTGTACATCCAGTACCCATAGGCACCCGTGTCTGTGTACCATTTGGCAACGAGGAGGGCATCGAGGGCCAGTGGCAGTGGTACAGAGAAGGTGTGGTGACACAGGTAGACCCACACCCTGCAGTGGCTAACCGCTACCGGGTCCTGCTGTCTGAGGAAAGGCCTCACTCTCTGGATGATGAAGAAGATGGCAGAGGTGCTACCCAGGCAGTGTGGGTCTCCCGACAAACACTCCGGCTTCTGGTGCCGCCCTGGGACCTGGATTTACCTTCTGCTGGGGGGCATGAAGGAGAAGAGGGGGTGAGAGACCAGGAGAGAGAACTGGAGGAAAGGGAAGACATGGATGTGGAGGTGAGCCATTTGAGTCGAGGAATGACCCCAAGCATGGGATCGGTGTTAGGAAGAGGAATAGCCTACTCAGGAATGATTCCCGTTTCCTCCACATCGGGCCACAGCATCACCTCCCAAGTTACTCCAGCTTCTGTCCTCAGTCTGGCTCCTGGCCGAGAGTGGGAACTCGAGAAGGACTTGGAAAGAGAGAGGGACCCCCAGAGAAACCAGGGAAGAGAAAGGGAGAACAGTGCAAAGCAGCAGCATCACCCATACATGCCCCTCACCCCTGAAGAAGACATGGAAGTGTCCCACTTCAGCATGGTCCCAGTGGGACCGATCATACCTGGGGCCAAACAAATGACAATTCCCCAACACCATCACATTGTTTCTAAACCCCCATCTGGCTACCTCAACCCCCACCCCCACCTGTCTGTGGTGCGGGGCATTGGAATTCCCCCTGCCCACCTGACCTTGAACCCCCATCCCCCTCCTTCACCTGTCCTGTTAGGCCTTGACCCATCTGCTGGCGCTGTCATTACCACCTCTCAGCTCCCTCCTCTTCCTCCCATCTCCTCTTCCACTACATCTGCCTCCAGAGTCGATAAGACATCAGGGGGAGGTTCTGCCAGCAGCGGAGCAGGTGGTGGATCCGGATCAGGTTCGACGTCCTCCTCCTCGTCACGCTCCCGGACTCCGCTGACAGCTGCCCAGCAAAAATACAAGAAGGGAGACGTAGTGTGCACGCCAACAGGCATTCGAAAGAAGTTCAATGGGAAGCAGTGGAGGAGGCTGTGCTCTCGGGAAGGCTGCTCCAAAGAGTCCCAGCGACGAGGATACTGCTCCAGACACCTCTCCATGAGGACCAAGGAAATGGAAGCAAGTGGAGGTGGCCGGGATCGGGGCGGAGCCAGCAGCACAGGGACCCTAACACCATCTGACCTCCGGCTCAGCGGTGGGAGAGCCAGTTCAGAGTTTGACTGGGATGAGACATCACGGGAGAGCAGTGAGGCCAGCAGCCGCGGAGGAGACTCTCGCCCCCGCCTCGTCCTTCCCTCGTTGCTCCCTCAGGACCTCTCTCGTTTTGACTTTGATGAATGTGAGGCGGCAACCATGCTCGTCTCCCTTGGGGGCTCTCGTTCTGGCACGCCCTCATTCTCCCCCATCTCCAACCAGTCACCCTTCTCACCAACACCATCACCCTCACCCTCCCCGCTCTTTGGGTTCCGCCCTGCCAATTTCAGCCCCATTACTGCTACTGCCTCACTTACTGCACGCCGCCCCCGACAACTTAGTGGCACTAAGATGGGTACGCCAGGTGCCGAGAGAGAGCGCCACCTGTCAGGGATTGTGCCCACTTTTCAGACCAACCTGACTTTTACAGTCCCAATGAGCCCCAGCAAGAGGAAGTTTGACTCACACCCACCCCCTCCACTACCTGCTGTCCAGGACTACCAGACCAAACCTGAGCAACAGCAGCTGGTGGGCATTGGGGGTGGTGTGGTGGGAGATCCACCCCTGGGCCACAGCCCTGCTGCTTTCAGAGTCCTCTCCCCCCAGAGTCAGCCCGCAACACCTTCCTCGCTTTCCTTTCCCCGTCCTCGCAGCGCCACCAGCAGGCCGCCATCCTCTGCCGCTTCCACGCCTCCACCCATGCTAGTGTCTCCCACTCCTCCTTCACCACTGCCCCAGGAGCCTTCCCCACGTCGCATCGTCCCTCTCCGAGATTCCCCAGTCATCGTACGCAACCCAGATGTGCCCTTGGCCAAATTCTCAGACGGCCCATTAGGAAAGAGAGAGAGAAGCAGGTCGAGGGAGCACATCCAACACACAGCCCCCCCAGGCCTGCAGGTCCCTGTCCCCATCAACGGAGCAGCCACCAACGGGGCGGTTCTCCTCCGCAACCCCACATCCACACTTGTCCTGGTCACATCCAGCTCGGTAAGGAAGTTACTTTTGGTTTTTGTGATATATGATTGAGTACAGAAGGATAGAAAAACCTTTTGAGATTTTATTTTATATTTTAATTATACCATGATATCGAGCTTTGGCAGATGTTAGGACAGCAGAGGTGCTAGCCTGTAGTGCTGTTTGTTCAACTACATCGTTTTGCATTGCTGCAATCTTTGGAGATAACTTTAGACCTGCCTTCTCGTGAACGAATAAAACGTCACCCGCCTTCCGGTTTTCAAAGCACCAAAAAATATATATAAATGCTTTTAAAACTCAGCAGCAGTTATTATGACACAGTTCCTCAAGAAATCCGGAAACAGTTTGATGTAGTAACGAGTCGTTTTCTTTCTGCCAAACGTTGAACCATATGTAGAAGAGAGAGAGAGGCTTGATTAACATTAATGGGGACCCCGCCACTATCATGCTTGGTTAGCCGGTGTACTTCAGTAGAAAGTCGATAACAATAGCGTTTGTCATTTTTTTGAGTAACTGCGTCATAGCGCTGTACACATAATTTAATTTTACAGTACAATTTTGTGATGAAAAACAAGCCAGTCAAGACAAAACAGTTGTTGCAGGTTCTGTTTTGCTTTAATGCTCACTTTCCCTTTTCCTTTCCATAAAAGCCCAGAGTCTCCACCATTTTTATTTCACATGTATTCATTTAGTTAGTTTTTTCATTTGAGGGAAAGTTTCATAAATCCACTATTTTTCCAAAGTCTGTGGGAAATTGGGTTAATTAATCCTGGCCGCAATACTGACCAAAATGTTTGGCATTAGGATTTTGGTATAAGCGGGCAGCCCTAGTGGGTTAAGACTTCTGCAAAGACTGACAATCACAAGGGCGGCTGACATCTTGAAAACTATGCAGTTCACACCAAAACAATGTAGATGAATAAGCAGAGCTATAGGCCAAAGGAAAAATATGTGCATTTCTTTAAAACAGCTTCCAGGTAGATTTTTATAAGATATGAAGGATTCCCAGACTGACTTCATGATGTTGACGCCAATCCCTGTTGGGGCCTCCTTGCTCCAAAGAGTTTATAATAATTTTGGCTCTGATCAGGTGCCTCCCTGGTGATATTCATGATGGATAACAATCTTGCCCCCAGAATAGCCTACAATTGAGCACAGGACTATATATCATTATCATGTAGACCTTGTACTGTACGTTTTGCATTTTGGGCTGTGAGACGCGGAGTTGGAGGAAGAAATTCATCAAAATGAGATTAAACCGTTTTGAAACCATTTCACACCTGGAAATAGTGTTACCGCCTGCAGGATGTTTGGAATAATCCACATTTCCTTAAAATACTATATATATATTTTTTGATGTCTCTCCGCAGTCCTTGACTCCAGCCACGGGGGGCCATGCTTCCCTGTCCAGCCCCTCCACTCCCGGGTCCATGTCTTCATCATCGAGCTCTGTGCTGTCCTCATCTGGATCTGGAGGCAGGGAGAGGGAGAGGAAACCTGAGGGACACCAGGACGCCTCCGGAGGGGCGCTGCCCCAGCCGGTAGCCTGTCATCCCACACCAACAGCCCTGCTGCCCCTCATACTGCCAGCAGAGTCTCCTCACCCTGCCCCGCGCAAGCAGATCATCATGGGCCGCCCAGGGACCGGTAAGAAATGAGGGACGGGGTAACAGGAGGTCTTTTCTTTGTGGTCTTCAGTCAGATTCAGAGTCAGCAGAGCCACACAGCCTGAAGCATGAAGAGATGTGCAGCATGGGTGTATGCACTGTAGCCCAGAGCCTCCAGGGTTACAGCAGTGTCATCAGTGCTGGAGCCATAAATCACATGTTGTTCCCCTGCTTTCAGATGGCTTTTTGCTTTTTTATAAATTTGATTTAAAAAAAAGTGCTCTGGGCTTCACCGAGAACTGATGTTTTATTGGAAATGGTCCAGTTTTATTTTGAAAATATAAACAGGGTAAAGTGATTGCATTAATGCATTAATGCAGATTAACAGTTGTTTGTGTTTAGTCCAGTTCAGGTCACACATCCAGATTTTGGTGCATCCTAAGGATATCAAACAGGTCTGGGTGTGAAATTCATATTTCAAAAATTGGGGGAACCCCCTCCCTTAGTTGTTTCCCACAGGGGGGAATTTATACACCCCGGGGAGGGGATTCTTCATTGTTACCCCGTGCTGTTGTTCCTGCCCAGCTACATCACTGCCCTTCATCATGTCTGTCTTTGTGGCTTTCTTTTCTCTCGTTGCTTCTTACGGCCAGACGTTCGTTATCGGTGCTGCTTTGAACATTGTTATTTACACGTCTGCAACTCTGTGTGGGAATTTCCCTTTTTTTGTGTTAGATTTGCAGGAATCAATTAAATTATGTGCAGCGCCCACAATCCTGCACTGAAATACAAGCAGTGATATTTGTATTTATTTGTATTAATTTTATTTATTTTCCTTTTGGTCATCAATATTAAGTTGCACCATCAGGAAAGGCTTTAATACACAAGCTGTGCTGTAAATGTCCGAAGATGTGTTTTTGCATGAGGGAGAAAGAAAAGAAAGATTGAGAGCCTCTCCATAATTGGTAAATATTATGAGGTCTGTAAGATGATGCTTGTAAGAAGAGAGAACAGCTTTCTGCTAATGAGGCTTCTTATATCAAGCCGGGTTTAGAAGGAAGTGAGGAACTCTGTGGTTCTCTAAAGGTTGCAGCCCAATCATAAATATTTGTAGTCTACAAAGACATGGATATGTTCAGTTCTCAAATGAGACAGAGTGCACCACTATTTATATGACAGTAGCTCCCAGATGATGCATTACAGGACAGATTTACTCATGACTGAACGCACAAAACCCTAAGCTACTGCTGGTTTTACTAAAGAGGTGCAGTGAAAGTTTAGGGTTTATTTGGAGGTGGTATAGTACTTATTGCAGGGTCTGATGCTTGAGATGGTTGTCTCTGAATGTTTTCTCACATGACAATTTCAGGAGAATCAGGGATATTTTACACACATGGATCTGTTTCATTTGCATTACTGGAAGTGTTCCTTGTGGTTTAGGTGAGGGAGCTGCCTGGATCGAGCACGCGGGAGGGCGTGCACGTGACGCAGTCATGAATGCAGTTATCTCCTCTGTTCGCACATCAGCATAATCTGACGCCGCACAGATGTTGTATCGGGGAGCTGGCAGGCGTTCGATCTGACGGTGTCAGCCTTCTCGCCCGGGTTTCTGATCGGCGAGAGGAAGAATCCAGGGCTGCGCTGCATGTGCGAAAACAGCTAATTTATTTGGAATAAGTGTGTAATCACTGAAGGCTCTCAGCTCCGAGAGCGGTGCCAGAAGTTTGGGATCCTTTCTGTTGGTTGTTACTGAGCCAGGGACTGAAGCCATGGCCGTCCAGTAAATTTACTCTTTAAAGAGAGGCAGCAGTTAGAAGTAGGAAACTTCGCCTGGCTTCTTAGCAGATTATTTGCACCTTCATCAAGTCTGCTCTGGGTAGATTACACTGGTGATTACTGAAATGAATCAGCTCTTCCTGTGTTCATAAATCACATGCTTCAACCTTCCCCATCCTCTGGCCCTTATTTGTGATTTCAGCTGCACATTGATGTCCCCTGCTTAAGCTGGATTTATGGTCCTGTGAACTCTATGATTTTAAATCTATGCCGTAGAGCACAGTGACCTTCAGAGAAATGTAACTACAGATCTCAAAAACTGTGACCGCTCTGTTTGGTATGCAGCTTAAATGTATTTTATTTTATTAGCACCATGAAAGCCATAAATCTGTGAAACAGAGTCCAGTGGTTGTAGCTGCTGGTCCTCTGCCAGTGTGAACACGTGGATAGATTCACTTGGTTCTGAATCCTTTTTTCCTTCCTGTCATTGAGTGAAAGTCCAACATGAACAGCTCGACGTCCCTCCTGATGGGGGAGCAATGCAGACACACGAGCACACAAATATAAATGCAAACGATGACATTTCCCAGTGCAGCGCTACAAATGATCCTTTAGCCTCGTGGGCCCAATGTTCCTCAGCCCTGCTGTTATCAATGTGTGTGAGAGGATGGAGCAGAAAACATTTGTAATATCGCAGTGCAGCTCCATCTTGTGCAGCTGTCATGTTCGTGTAGTGCATGCAATGGACACACAGAAGAATCCTAACGGTGATCAAGAGATCCAGCCTCTGGTTATAGTTTGCTATAGCCTCATAATTTCTTTTTTTTCAGTTTTTAGTTTTATTGTTTCACTTCAGTTGTGTTAGTTCCAGTGCTAGTTTCAGTCTTTCTGATTATTAGAATTGAAGAAAAACGCAGCTCTGACTCGAGTCAGTCGTGTAGAGATGAGTGTTTACAAATGTAACTGAGGACATTTTCATTAGTTTTCTTTTTTTGAAGTCTAGTTTTTATCTTTGTTTCAGTGAACTGAAATGTTTCACACGCCTAGCTTTACTTTGGTTCACTATTGGAGCGGTGTTGCAGCCCTCAGGCAGTTAGGAAGTAACCAGAGCAGCAGCACCGACCCAACCAAAACTGTTTGTAACACATATGACTGAAACATTATTTCTACTGCTTTAATTGAACTGATCCGTGACTCTTCTAGCACAAGCTGAGACCAGTTGAAATGAATCCTCTCACCCAGTCAGGTGGTGGGATGTAGGAAAATTAGCTAGCGAGAAATGGAGGTGCTTGGGTTCATCGTCTACTTTATGCTTGTTTCCATGCCAACTTTGAGATATTACAGCCTGGGCAAGCTCAGAAATGTTACTTTGAATATATGAATGACGAA
>VUQK01004299.1:2568-19631 GCA_015106715.1 Bujurquina vittata | reverse complement strand
TGAATATATGAATGACGAAGATTGTTTCCATTTAAAATGCCCGAGTTCTCATTTTGTGTCATTTTAATGCACCACTGTGTAAATCTGAAAACTGAAAGTCTTCTGAAAGTGCAGGATATTGGCAATTTATAGGCTGTCAGGTTTCACACTTGATATTGAAAGGATGTAGAAGAAGAATATTTTGTATAGGCAGTGGTGATACTAAACAGACAGAGCTGCAGATAAATTTAAGAGGGGCGTTCTTCAGGTTTTGATGGAGCTAATATGTGAACGAAGGCTGCCAAGGATTAATGCACACATCCAACAAAATAACACAAATGTGGACATTTATTTATTTAATATTAAGATGCCAGAAAGCTTCCCAGGCAGCACACGAGAACCTGCAGACAGAGAGAGTAAGATTTCATATCACAATAATAAAGTATTATTATTATGTCTCAGTGATTAAGAGTGTTCAGTACATCAGCTTAACTTCTCTCACCTGTGCCCTCTCCTCCTGATGCCCGGATCCATCTCTGCCGCTGACATATGAAGGGCGGATTGCGTGTGATGGACTTGTTGATGGTGGAGAAGGTTTTCTTTTATTTATATGTCAAACAGAGGCTTCACTCTCTGCATGCTCGAGTGTAGGTGCTGAGCGGGGCTTAGCGCACACGTGTGTCCAGGGGCAGAAAATAGCTGAAAACATCGGCTACTTTAATTCATGTTTCTGCTCCTGAGGAAACAAAGAACTTCTTTGTAGTGAGGAGAAAATGAGCGTTAGCAACAGCAGAAATGTCTATCTTTTCCTCTCTGTGGAGAACTGAGAGCTGGAATGCTGTGGTTGGGCTCTTGGTACCATTTGGAGCATTTTTAATGGGATTATCTGATAAATAATACGGTTTGCTGTGTAGTTCTGTTGAGGATTCGCAGGTATTGCTGTCTGTGTATTACACCTGTACAGTTTACAGATGCGACTCGGTGGAGTTCCCTCTCATCCAAATATGGTAACTTCTGTCTCCAGAATCCAACGTGACGACAGCCAAGATGCAAATGTGGATTCAAAATGTGAAGTCCAGGAAGTGAAGGATGGCGTCGTCCTGCTGTTATATTTAGCCTGCAGTTTAAAGCTTTGCTCTTGGGAGATCTTTGGGTACCTTATTTTAGCATTTCATATCCTCCTTTGTGATTAAATGATAATATCTTGTCTTGGCTCAAATGTTAAAGATGACTTTAAAGTGAAACAGTTTCTTCTGAGGTATGAATATCAAAAGCTTTGATACATCAGTCGCTCTGGCAACCACTCAGACCCGCTGCTCGCTGTGTGTAATCTGTGACTCAGTGTGTGTAGTGTCACAGTTATCGAGTGTGCAGCGGGTGTCGCCCTTTTTATATGTGCACGCATGTGTGTGAGCACGCGTGTGTGAGTGAGAGATAAGGGGTGTTTCACTTTAAACTCAAAGAGGGCGAGAATATCGACATGTCTAGACATGCAAGACTGAGAGCGGGAGTGCAGAGAGCAGCAAGGACATTCACACCTCCCACACACACACACACACACACGCACACACACACACACACACACACAACACACACACAAACAGACATACACACACACACATACTTGTTCCAGACAATCAACAACCTCAGACAGGGCATTAGGTCCAGCGTGATGTGAATGTGTTTCATTGCTCTCAGCAGAAAAAGGAGTAATCGTGTTGCTGGCGTGTTGTCATGGATACACTGTTTCCACCGGTAGAATTAGTGCAGTAAAGCGTTCGGGCCTGAGCTGATTACCGGTGTGCACTTTTCTCTCCCCACCCCTCGCTCTCACATCCCTCGCACTGCTGCTCGCAGCCACCTGCCTCTGTAGCGTAACGTTTCCTCCACCATACATTTTTTAAAGCACCCAGAGCCATCGCGGGCCCAGAAACAAACAGAGAGGAAGGCAGAGCAGGCCCCACAGCTAAGATCGCTCCTAAATATAGCCCAGCTCAAGTGCAGCTGCATTAGCATCACAAGTTTCATTACTGCGGTCTTTGAGTACATCTGCAGTCTTCAGTGATGGAGAAGAAGGAGGGATAGGAGCTCAGGAGCTGCTTTAATGCTTTCCACCCGCAGGAGGGATTCTTAGAGTCTAGTGGTAGTAATGTGCAGTCACAGGACACATGCACACTTCACCCCACCGTGTGCATTTCTTTATCAGTGCAGCCTTTTGCTTGTCAAAACTGTGAGCGATAAAGTAAACCAATAAAGACATCTGATAAAGATATCAGAGTAGTGCCTCTCTGATGGTTTCACAACTCACGACTGTCATTGCTTAATTACAGTGTTCGTGCTTCACCTCTGCAGGGTGTTAACGCGTGCTATTTTTATACTGAACATACACTAAACCGAAGAACAAGCCTACTCGCCAGCGTAGCATTTGGTCATAACTTGGTAGGTTGCAGCCACACAGAGTATGAAATATCGACACAGTCACGGTGACATCAGCCGATGGTTTGTGCAGTCAGTGGTTAGTCTCGCGCAGAGCGTTTTCACTGTTGCAGCTTAGTGTTTCGAAACTGGGTGTGATGAGTGAGGGTTACATCTGGTTAATGGTGTATAAATCACAAGAGACATCCTCTCTGTTTTTAAGATTAAGCTTCAAACTTTCCTTTTTGATAAAGCTCATGGTCAGAGCCTTCAACCACGCCTTAGTTATCCTGCTGTAGGCTCAGGCTGCCGGGGGACTTCCCCTCTTTTCACTCCTCGTGTTTTCTATACAGCAGCTGCATGTCTTCTGTTTCCTGTAGTTTCTACAACCCCACACTGATCCCAGCAGATGGCTGCCATCCCAGAGACTGGTATTGCTGGACATCTCTTCCTGTTAAAAGGAAGGTCGTCCTCCCCACTGTTGCCAAGTACTTGCTCGTGGGGGTTCATTGGGTCTCTGTCTATAACGTTTAAGTGTTACAATATCAAGTTTTCCATATAAAGTGCTCTGAGCATCAGACTAATTAAATTAAATGTAACTAAATGGGATTTGTTTTTAGTGAGAGAAACATAAAAACATTGGCACTTTGATTCTTTACAGAGTTTTCAAACATCACCAAATGCACATTTCATTTGAGTCACTTCAGTCCTGATGCAGGGGTAGCTCTGCAGGTCGTAGTAATTGTATTTGACCACAACTGTGGGTGGAAACAAAGTGCTGAATGTGCACGTCCACCAGGTCACAGTCTGACATTCACACTTCTTTATTGTTGCAGTAATGTGGGGCAGGGTTGATGCAGTAATGACATTATAACCATATCCTGTTGAGCTGCTCATTTAAACCAGCACACTGGCATTAGTTACATTTAATTGGAAACAGTCTCGTTATTAATTTGGTCTTACAGCCAGTTAAAAAAATGTCAAAAATATTCTACACATTTAAAAGTATCACCATCCCCATTAGCTGTAACACAAAGCAGAGCTGCTCCTTCCAGTGAGGTTCACATTAACAATGTACACATTTATTAACAGGGATATACAACAATAATACCACAGTCACATCCAGATGAAGTCCCTCAGGTTTTGCTTTAATGGTTTCTTGTATTGAATAAGCCTTTAGTTTGAGGATGAGGTGTCCAGAAGTCATGCGATGTATCAAATAATAATGACAAAACCCAGGATGACTCAGTTTATCACGAAAGAAGCGAGCCATGTGTTTCAGCGAATCAGTACGCATTAATAACCACTTGCCTGTAATTCGTCATCCACACAAATCCCGGATAATTGCGTTTAGGATCGTTTATGTCTTGTTTGTGTAATGGACGGTTGCTATGGTTGCTATCAAATGTGGTAACTCTGCCTTAAAATGTCAGCATCAGCTGATTTGTCGCTCAGTTTACGAGCAGTGCAGCTGGATTTTACCCCCAACCTACCAAATCACAAGGAAAACAATAACAATGTGTGCACATTGTTTTGCATTGAAGGACTTTCCCAGGCATCTTAACACAGCATCTTGTGGTGTGTAAAGACTTTGAATAAGCTTCACTTCCTCAGCTGAAGTTCCCCATGCAAACGGCAGTATAGACTTGCAGTAAGAAGTGCAGAGGTCTCAGTGGTGTGATAATAGTCATGTGATACGAGAATCAGCATTTAAAGGATTTCTGTGAAACTAACAGCAGCTGCAGTACATCCAGGATGCACTGGCTTTGTCTTATCTCGCTCAGCAGCATTCAGATCTTCATTCAGAATGGCTGGAAAACTGTTAGCTATATTTAGGCCATTTTAATACTTAATTATGTAATTATAAATGGAAACTGGACATCTCAGTGCTGCAGAGGTGAATGGGAATGTCTTTGTGTTTGCAGTGTTAGTCATTAACCAAATACTACGCAGGCTTTTTACTTCATACAGGAATCTTTGGTGCACTCTGAAAAGGTCCCAAAGGAAAAATCCCCTCCTGCTTCCAGTACTGTAATAAAATTATGCTTTAGTCTTTCATTCACTCAGGAGTAAAAAACTCTAAATCTTTTCATTATAAAATGGGCAGAAGTAACAGGGAAAACATCGATTTTTGTCAGCAAAGGCAGACTCATTGTCTTTGCTGTGTGTGAGTTAAACATGGCTACTGTGACCCCCCCAGAGGGCCGCTGAGCCGGGAACCACCCTAACTCAGAATGAGTGGTGCCAAAAATATGTCCACAGCACCCAGAGCCGTTCTCTGTGCGCTATAAAAAAGTGCACTCAGGATTGTTGAGATCTTTCAGTCTTTACCAACATGCTGGATCGTCCCGTCATCCAGGGAAAGACTGGAATCCCGTTTCACTGGATTCAAACACTATAAAGAGTTTAATGGCAGGTTACCACGGGTTAAATCATTATGTTTGTATATATTCTGATATACTGCACCAATAAAGTGTCAACTTCTGCAAAGGACTGTCAAAGTAACTTTATCATATTGGTGTATTAAAGAATACATTTTACATGTTTCTGTTTTTCACCAAAAAAAGTAAAAACTGGCAAAAGGTTACCAGCAAGTTGTTATAAAATTACTCTTAAATAAAAAGTAAAAGTATTAGAGGATTGCAGTTACATGATGCATTGCATACAAATGTGACCACATCATTGTTTTTGTTGTAGTCTCTTTTCATCATTGTCTTGTAGTCCAGTTATAGACGTTACCTGGAGAAAGGTGTTGTAAAAGAGCTGCAGTGGAAAGATTTTAGCTTGGATATGTCACACAGCTGTCCCTGACATCAGCAGTATTTACCTGGACTATCTGCAGGTACTGCCAGAAAAAACAACTTTGCTGTGATTTCACAGGATATTTGGGGGAAATGCTGTCAGCTCCTGTAATTATTTGGACTCTTGATGCGCTGTGATAAGAAGAAGAAGAAGTTCCTCTAAACTTTTACTGTAGAAATCACAGCACTGTGTTCCAGTGTCGTTGGTGTCAGCTTGAAATAGATCCCACTACAGAGGCAGTTCAGCTGAGAGCCTGAAGCTCAGCAGCAGTCTAGACAGCAAGTAGACTGGAGTCTGGATCTGTGTGGATAAAATAACAGGTTCCCCAATCACATCACACACCACATGACCCCTCAACTCTCGTGATCCTGAGGGTTCGTCTGCATGTGTGTGTGTGTGAGTGTGTGTGCGCAGATAGGGGCTGAATAGGTGACCGAGTACACAACTCCATTCATGGTCTTCAGACCAGGCTGGTTTTGTGTGTTTTTTTAGTGTGGCTTTAGCAGCAGTAATGGTCACACAGGGCTTCACATACTGCCAGAGGGCAGAGTGATCCTTTCTGTTTACAGGCTGTGATACTGAGGCAGATAAACACGATGACATTTCATTTTTCTCTCTCTCCCTCCTCTTCCCACAGTTTGGACCAACGTGGAGCCTCGCTCGGTGCCAGTGTTCCCTTGGCATTCGCTCGTCCCTTTCCTGGAGCCCAGCCAATCAGGAGCGGCTGCCCAGCCTGCTGATGGCCAGCAGCTTGTCAATCAGAGCAAAGGTACCAAATGACCCTATATTCAGTTTCTGTGCACATGACCTCACGAGGTTTTATCCAGGAGAGATGCGCAGAAGAGCGACTCGTGCCCTAATAACAGTTTTATAAACAGTTTTCCCACAATAAATTATTCATAACAGGAAACGGCACGCAGGGATATGTTCTCAAATAACGGCTGCCAAAACAGTCAAGTACAAATCAACAGCCAAGTCAGTGTTTCCCAAAACAGTTGCGACAGCATTGCAAATCACCACAGTTGGTGTTCACACCATTATTATTCCCGTAACATTGTTGATAACACGATTTGTTGAGTCACGTGCTGAAATCTATTCAGAGACTGATCTGAGCAGGTGGGGATGGTCAGTGAGCCAGAAGCTAATCTGAAGACCAAAAGCTCTTAATGGGACCTTAATTTAGGCTTTTAAGCTAAAGTTTAAAGGGGGTTTGCATTCAAACTCTCTATTTGGGTTCTCTACTAGTGTAGCTTTGCATGAGTCACAGTTCAAAAATCATCCTTATTTACCTGATACTGGGCATTGCTGCGCCCGCTCAGCTCCTCCCTGTTTTAGCCAGCTTTCATCTGATTGGCTGCTCCTCACAAACAGAAGGTTTCGAGCAGCAGGGAGATACCAAAAGCACAAAAACCCGTCCCATTCTCAGCGTTTTGAGCTATCGAGCCCTGAGCTTTTCACTCTCAGGGATTACTGGTATAAATATGACCATCTGTAAGAGTGTATGCTGTAGATGAGAGGAAGTAAGGAGGATCAGAACGGGTCCATTTAAGACCTGTAAACACTGACACAGTTTAAAATTGCTTGTTTTGTCTGATAGAGCAATCAGAGCATCTACAAACGGAATAGCTGGTGATGAGCTGAGCTGCTCATTGGGAAATTCTTTACACATTATTGTGCAGCGTTTTCTTGGCAGACAGCTTGCTGCTTAATGATGTATACGCATAGACTGTTTTTATTTTATTGCTCATTTTTATTCAAATAAGTATTTAACCGTGCTGCACACGCCAGCATTCAGAAGTCAGTTTATTTCTAAAAATTGTATGTAGCAACCAAAACATCTCCCACTGGTTTCTGGAGGCCCATTCTGAAGCTTAGAGTTTGGTATTTGGCCCGCTGCCGTCTTTGTTTTGTGAAACCAGATATGACTATATTTAGATGAGAGGCAGAGCTGAGCAGCTAACGCCTAGCTAGCTTGACTCTGTGCACAGACTGTATAAAAAAGTTGTGGCTTCCACATCGGAGACGTGAAGACAGTCCCTGATGGCTTTATGGTTTTGGGCGCTAATTTCAACTCTTTTTTTTAATTAATTGCAGCACAAAGTTTGTTGTGTAACGGGTCAAAAAGAAGCACGGCACGCCTTCGGGTGGGTGTGGTCAGTCAGTGTGTAAGACCTGTCAATCGTAAATCAACCAATCGCTGACGCACACCCTACTTTTTAATTTCAGCTCCTAAACATTCACGTGTACGATTCAGACTCTTGTTTTTCCATTTCCAGCCACGTCCACGCTGTAATTTGACATTTAAATGCATCAAAATGATCTCTGTGGTGTGGAAATGCATGTCCATAACTTCTTAAGATCACTGTGATCAGACTCCACCGAGTTACAAAATGAGCGTCATGTTGTATTAAATGAGAAATAAAATCAGCAGCTGAGCCTATAAACTCACGAGGACGGTGTTTACTGAGGTCGTAAGTCATGTCGTCTTCTCTCCTGCGTCACAAGACTTATTTTTTGCCACTGCTGTCAGACCCAAAAGCGATATCCTTCTGCCTCAATACAGTTTAATTTCATTTGATTTGTTCCCCGCGCAGCCCGTCTCTGTAAATGCTGCAGACACTGTTTGCTACATAAGTAACTGTGGATTCAGAACGTGAAGCCTGTCTCTGTGAACCAGCAAACCAACAGCAGGAAAACGCAGTCTGCGCTAAGATGTCTCGATTTAACGTCGACACGTCTGAGAGAACTGTTTCTTTATGTTTGCCTCCATCTTACATGAAGTATTTTTGTTACTACAGCAATAGATTATAACATAGATTGAGTCAGAGCTTGTCACACCTCCCACAAACAGTTGGCCAGAGTACCTGCCATCAGCAGGCTGCATGCAGAGTAGCCCCGTGTTTACGGCACTGTTACTTTCATAAAGCTTCTCCACTAACTGGCACATAAATGCCTTCGTTCTTTTTTTCAGAGCCTCGCTGTGGTGTAGCCCTGGTGAGTGACGGGCGGATAGGCCCTCCAGAGCTGGAGAGAGGGTCGCCGTCGTGCCCTCCCCCAGCCAATGACAATCCTCCTGCAGACAGGGGTGGGGCGGACAGCGAGATGGAGAGCGACACCGATGACCCGTCAGTACAAAATGTTTTTTCATTTTAAGCAGGGTTTTTTTCATGGCGTGTGATACAGTTATAAAATGCACTGCAGTCAGCTGACTTCAGTTCCTGTGGAGGGAGGAAAAAATAGAAGGGCAGTCTGCAACTTTTGAGGAGTGGGGATATGAATGTTACTGTGAATTTAATGCATGACCAGGAAGCACTGCCCACCACTGCTAAGATGACCTCGACTTTCTTAATAATTTTTTCTTTCCTCCTGTTGTGTTTTCATTCCTTTGAAGCACTTTAAACCGTTACATGTGATATTTTGCTGTAGAAGTGGCTCCCAAACGGTGCAGTGAGGCACACGGGTGCACCGTTGTTACGGTAACAGCTTTAACACTCATGCCCTGACTGATTGGAGAGGGCTAAAACTGTGGACAAAACATTACAAAACCATCTAAAGAAAAAAAAGCTATCAAGAGAAATTACTCCAAAAGCTTCCTGTTTATGACTTCAGCTGGACGGGGGGGGGCCTGAGTGCGTCATTTGCTGGGAGGAGTTAGCTGCTGCTGTCATCGTGCCAAACGAGTTAAAAAAGTGGAACCCAAAGATCTGAGAGAAACTTTGCCCACTGTAAAGGATCACAGGAACGTCTGTCTGATAAGGATGAATGTTTGAGTGCGTGCCATGTGAGCGCCTTCAGCTGACCGCAACATCAAAATGGTCATTCATGTCATTCTTGCTAGCATAAAGATCTTTTTCCCTTCATGCTGCCTTGAAATGTTAGAAATGTTGGCTCACCTCAGACAAGCAGACACATTTTTACCAGGTAACAAAAGTAGAAATGAGCAGCCGGCTCGCAGCCTTCATCGCTGCAGATTCTGCATGACCTCAACATTTTTCTGTGAATGCTCTTTGTGCCGTTTCCTGTCGGCTCTGCGTTCATACTCGAACACTGAAAGATGTTGTGTGTCCTCATTAGGATGGAGACTTGTGCTCGTGTGTGGGACTGTAGCCTGGGGTTCATACTGCTCACTGGAAATACGTGCGATAATTCATCTCAGGCCATGCGCACAAGATAAGGGACTCGAGAGATGTCACGCTTTAATGTCCCCATCAGTGAGGACCCTAACCCTAACCTGCAGGGTCAGAGTGGAAACATTGCTTTTGTTAAGTTGTTGCCAATCAGGAGGCAAACAGAGTAGCACATGATGTGTAATAAATTACCGACCCCAACATTGATGGCCACTGATGGCCGATGGAGTTGAGAACAAGTGGAATAATCACAAGAAACAAAAGAGTGAGTTTAAATTGAAGTGTGAAGGCATCCCCTGCCCCTCAGACCACCGACAGACATTAAAGCGAGCTAGCACACAGTCAGTCTGGAAACAAGTTTTTCTCTTGTTCTTCGCGTGTTCCCTCATCTGCTGCCTATTATATTTGATTCTAAAGTTTTTATGCTGTTTTCGGAGTCTCGCTGTATTTCTCGAACCCAAAAGCGGAGAAACAACAAAGTGTTGTTAACCAGGGACCTTCTGTCCCTTTGTGTTCCATTTAAATGGTGTCAACTCATTTTGAGCAAACACTTCATACACAGTGTTTGTTTCCTTTCTGCGACTCTCTGTATGACTCATGTGAAAGCGGGTAGTAACTGTGGATTATATTAGATGCAGTTTGTCGGTATAGTTTGAATCACCGGCTTTAAAACTCTCAAGGACTCCACACTTGGAACAGGTGCATTGAAATCCACCTTTGCCAGCAGAATTCAAAAGAAACAAACAACTTTTCTATCAGCTGCATCTGTGTGTGTGTGTGTGTGTCTGGCAGGAGTTGTATAGTCTGTGCTTGTTCATTCCTCTCAGTCTCAGGCTGCGTCTCTGCATCTGGCGGGGTTATTGCTCTTTCAGAGTGACTCAGACATGCTGTCTGGCTGGTAGTGTGGTTATGAATGTTTCAGGGTCACTAGGCTCACAAAGGCTGCTGTCGCCCAAAGAAACAGATCAGCAACATCTTAACGTTACACTACTTACACCTGCTATCTGCCTACAGCTCAATGGAGAGCGCGGTGGCATTAAAGAAAACAAAAAGTCGGCACATTGAAAAAGATCGGGTATATTAGCTCTGCTCCCCTCTTTTTGTTATCAGCCTCTTCTTATCGGTCCAGTCTCAGTGAGCCTGCTTTCAGTTTTTCTTCACTGCCACACAAAATGAAGCAGTCCTGAACATAAGCACAGACACCTGTAAACACAACTGACTTTGCTCAAAGGCCTTCTGGAAGAAGGTTCTTTCAATTAGCATATAGCATACGTCTATTAGCATGTAGCATACGTCTATTAGCATATAGCATACGTCTGTTAGCATATAGCATACGTCTGTTAGCATATAGCATACGTCTGTTAGCATAAGTCTCTGTGCGAATGAGCGGAGAGAGGACCGTAATTTTTACTGCATTAAAGAATCGAAAGTAAAATCTGATTTCTGTGAAATCTCGTGTGCTGACGCTCGTGGGTTAAACGTGACCGCGTCGCGACAAAATGTCGAAGACACAGTTAACTTGGAGAAAGGCAAGAAAACAAACGGCTATTCTTACTAATGATGCTTTTGCAAAAAAGTTTTAAAAAAACATAAACTGTACAAATAAAATAATATTATTTTGACAACACAAAAAAAATGTTCTTTGGTTCAGTAACATTAAGAAAGAAAAATATCAAACGTCACTGTGCATCATTTTAACACCCAAATAAAGATGCGGTGACTCTTTAATCGAAGTTACAACGAGGTCACAGTCAGACGGGTCCTTTTGGGTTTTTTTTGTTAATTCCAGGTCTCTGTTTGTAGACGTGTAACATTTAAAATATTTTGTGTAAAAACACTAAAATCAGTGTCTCTGCATCAGCAAATGTTGCTGCTCTGGAGTTAGCCATGATTTACTGAAAAGCATGCTTTCATTCTCCCTCCCACAGCAAAGGGCTCATTAAAAACTGAAAAGGAGACGCAGATTGATAAATGTATGTTGTTAAATACGTGGCTGGGGTTATACATGATTCACTCAGCTGAAGGTTGAGAGCAAAAAAATTAATTTAATTTTAATCTGGAGGCTGTGTGGACAGAAATACTGGGACACCTGCACGTTACCCCATGGAAACCCCTGAAGCTCCCAGCGCATCCGTTTTTGTGCTGATGTTAATGCCAGCAGAGGCTTGAAGCTCTGCACTTGCTGAGTCAGCACAGTGTTGGTGACTCTAATGTGTCTCAGCTTCGCAGCTTCATGTGGTCTGACACTCTGTGGCTGAGTTGCTGCGGTTCCTAAACATTTCCACTTTGCAATAATAGTGTAGACCGTGGAATCCCGGGGAGGGCACAAATTTTACAAACTGACTTGTTGCAGTGGTGATATCATGTTGCAGCACCGCGCTCACATTCAGTGAGCTCTGCAGAACGACTCAGTCTCTCATTGTTGTTTCTAAAAGAGTTCTGGTCCAAAGCTTTGTTCCACTTTATGTCCCCACATGAGCAAAATGACACATTACTACATTACAGCCATCGTCAGTTTGTGTATGTAAAATAATTCAGCATAATTTGACAAAATAACAAATTTTCGTCTAACTTAAAATGAATTTTTGTTGATCAAATGTGTAAAAAAGAAGAGACTCTCTACCAGGATCCTTCTGTGTGTAATCAAAGGCTCATTTTTAGCCTGAGACTGTAACCAATTCATAAAGTAAAGATCTCATTTTTTTATTTTACATAAGATAGTGCTATATAGTTTCAAATTTGCACATTTCCTTAACTTCCTGTGATCGTGGTGGCTGTGGCTCAGGAGGCAGAGCAGGTCACCTACTAATCAGAAGGTTGGCGGTTCGATTCTGGGCTGCATGCCAAAGTGTCCTTGGGCAAGAGACACACATACACCCCAAGTGTGAATGTGTGTGTGAATGGTAGACAGTAAGCACGTAGCTACAGATGGAAGTTCCTGTATGAATGCACAGAAATTCTAAGAACTGGCCCGTTTACTGTAATACCTGCAGTCCAAGTGTCTGAATCAGGATTATGGCTTTTTTAAATGCATGCACACTGTAAAGATTTCTCTCGCCTGCTTTTGTCGACTGAATCTTTCTTTTGTTAGTTTGCTTCATTTGCCAAAAATGTTGAGCAGAGGAGAAAAACCACCATATCCATGTAGTCACAGCTCGACTCGAGTTCACTCGCTAGCAGCCGCTTCAGACTTTCTGCCTGCTCACAAAAGCGTTTCTTCTAAACACATTTTTTTATATTGTTTCCTCGTAGCTGACAGCAGACTTCCTGTTGCTCTCAGGGCGAAGTCTCAGATAATATTTTCTAATACTGGTCAGTGCTTTTGAATCCGTTTTCTTAATATTTGTACCTCCCTGATAGCTTTGTTACTTTTCCCCTACATGTAAAAACAAGTTAAATATCATAATTAGTTTCATTTTCCAGTTCATCAGCTGAAAATCCATTTTTGTTAATTCTTATGAACCTGTCATGTCCTGTAACCAATAGCTTAGTGTTTCATTTATGTGTAATTATGAAACTGCTTATTTATGACGGCAGCAGAGAAATCGTGTTTTTCTATTATTGCACCAGTCAAAATAATGTGAGGGTGATGTGAAAGGAGCGATTATTGCTGCTGTACGTTTAATATTGTGAGCTTTGGGGACTGAATGAGTTATCGCACCACCACCCAGTGTGGGCTTTATGCCACGGCTGCCTTAAATTAACCGTATTGGTAATTACCAAAATAATTTTTCATGCTTCTGTAATGGTTAATCCACCAGGATTTTTTAATGCTGACACATATTTATGAATTTTCAAATATATTACAAAAATAACAGGTTGTCCAGCTAAACCATCTAAATACACAGATTAGTTCAGCATTTGTGCAGATTATGGTAATCAATGCACGCTATCACATTTTATTTTTAATCTTTTTTTACCTCTGACATCAAAGAGTTTAAAGAATGAATACGGCATTAAAATCAATCAGCAGTAATCTTTCTGTTGTTGTCTCATCACTAAACTGCAGTAAAATGTTCTCACTTTGCAGTTTTCTGCCAGTTTGACCTCCTCACACTTGCAGGTTATTCGACTATTTCAGTAATCGATTAATCTATCGATTATTCTGACAATTAATTGATTATTCAGATTTTTAGAAAAAAAGCACATTCTGGAATTTTTTCATTGAACCAATTAAGCCTTTTTTAAAATAAAATATTCAAAATACATTAAAAGATGCAAATAAACAAATTCATTTTTTAAATAAGAAAATTTTATTGCCTAAATTGCGGTAACATTGCATTTCTTCAGTGAATTTGAACCAGGTGTAGCTAAAATTATTCCACTTGAGGAGTTTTGCGTTAAATATATTTACAGAAAAAAGGTGATTTTATCTTAAATGCAAAATGTTTGTATATTTGTAAAATTTTGCCTTAATTACTGCTGTGAATATGTTGTTTTTTCAGCAAATGGCCTTTTTTTGAGTCTGTACTCCAGTTAACGATTAATCGATTACTAAATTAGTTGTCTATTATTTCAATAATTGTTTCATCGCGATTAATCCGATTAATCATTTTAGCCCTAGTTAAATCTGAAAAACAGTCCCACTCCATTCATTCACAATCAGCTGATCATTTTTGTACAATATTTTTAGTGTGTTTAATAAAGGCAAACACACTCGGATCTTCATACTGTGAGAAGGTTTCAGCACACAGAGGTGATTTGATGATCCCTCAGATCTTCAGTAAAGGAGAAATTTTCAAAAACTGTAACCAGATGGATTTTAGAGCCACGAGTGTCAGCGTCTACAGCCAAAAGCATGTATGTGGCTTTAAGCAAATATATCATTGATCATCACTGATATGAACAGGAAGCACTCGGAGCACAAACCCTCACCGAGCACGCTCACTCTGTATTTTATTTAAAGTAATTTGGTTTTCTTTGTTCTTTTCTAGCGTACTTTAAGAAGTTTGCGGTGAAATCAGGAGCGATGTTTACTGTGATTACACAAATATTGTGCAGATAATGATAACAGGAGGGATTGATCTGTAAATAACTGGACACAAATAATTTGAGCTTATTGTATAATTATAACTAACCAGGCAGCTCCTCCTAATGACTCTTTCTTTAAAGATAAAAACACTTTTTGGGGTCAACTTTGGATAAAAAAGCAGATGTGAAGTGTAAATGTGAGGTCAGAGGTCAAATCTTTACACGGTACTTTCTATATGTTGACAGTGCTCACCACACAGAATCATAGTTTCTCATTTTTAAGGCTTTTTGCCGTTTTTGCAGCCGATAAATTATAAAGTTGACCTCGTGGCTGGAAGCCAAGTTTGGATGGAGTCTTAACATGAAACATCTGTAAACATCTGCTTCGAGCTGAATGAGGTTACAAAAATGCATCTTTCTCAGCAGAGATAATCAGTGATATTGAAATGATATTAATAAAAAGTAAAGTGCCCGTTCTTTTAGCTGCTGTTTACTGCAGCAGCTCAGCTGAGCCCAGTTTTATGAGTGCTTGGTTGCCTTTTTCCCAGAGCTGGGTCAATGTCCTGGGGGGGGGTGCATGTTCATAATAGAAAAAGCAGCTTCAGTGGAATTCATTCTCAGTAGTTAGCAGGCTTAAAGATAGCACTGTTCTGAGGTCTGCACAGGACAGCATCAGCCACAGTCTGCTCAGCCCCCCCGCCCCCCAGCAATGGATACAAAGGTATTTGCTGCTGAACCACAAAGACTTTGAATCAGTGTCCTCGGTCCGAGACGACTCGTCCACCACAAAACTTTATTTTACTCACTAATTTAGTTCTTTTGGGGTTTTTGTGAGTAGCAAAAGGAGATTTTTTTTTTTTAAAAAAAACAACCTTCTGTTAAATAATAACTACAATACATATTAAATATTGAAGAGATGAAAAAAGCTGTGCCAGCAATAACGAGGGCACGAAGGGGAAAAGCAACACAAATGGAAAGAAGAGCTCTAAATCTCATGATTTAAAACAAACTGCAGGTAACCACGAAAAAGGAAATCTTTTGTGGTTTCTGCAGCGTGACATTTCAGACTGGTTAAGTGGTTACTTTGTATGAAATGCCACAGTGCACTGAACTTTGTTATCCTGCAGCAGAAGTTTGAGACACAGTTAATTCGTGTGAGATCAAAACTGCTTTTACATGATATCTGAATAAGCATCATAAATTCCTCCTTCAAAGCGTCTGCTGCAGTGCTTTCCTCAGAGAGCGTGTAACCACACTAATATGCATCTTTATTTAAAAGGTGCCAATAAAAGCCTGAAACAAAGACGTTGATAGCACAGCTGGCCCAGTTTTAGTTTCCATAGTGTGGGATTGTGATTTAGTGTAGACTGGAGACAAAGTTACTCCCTGATTGGGTCTCATCACATCAACATTAAAGCCGGGGTCACGTGTGTCTGAGGATTTCAGGCCGCCCACACTGCTCATGCTACATTTTTACTTTCATGATGGATACTCGTATCTGTAGGGCTTTAAGTTATTGTCAAACAAAAAGAAATCTCTGGTCTTACTGTGCTTTCCTTCTTCTGTCATATTTTCTGTATCGTTTCCTGTGTGCACAAACCTGCCCGCACACTTGGAGATCAATGCGATCGTTGATGGATGGAGATTATTTTTGAAAGTGCAACATGTGGACAGAGGACGCAGCCTCAGACTGAGGATCCTCCCTCAGAGTTTCACTTTTCTGTGTGTGTGAATGCAGGTTTTCCCCGGGCGTGGCCAACGATCCATCGCCTTCCACTGGACCCATGAAGAGACGCACACAGTCTCTCAGTGCACTGCCTAAGGATGGAGACAGAAAGGTCAGTCCAAGGTCACCCACCTGCACACAAGAGAAAAAGAGAATGCAAGATGGTGGCTACTTGTTGCTACTATAGTGTACAGTAAAAACTTGTGTCCTCTCCCAAACTCCAACCAGAGGGAGAAGGACCACATCCGCCGTCCCATGAATGCCTTCATGATCTTCAGCAAACGTCACCGGGCCCTGGTGCACCAGCGGCATCCCAACCAGGACAACCGCACAGTCAGCAAGATTCTGGGCGAGTGGTGGTACGCTTTAGGGCCCAATGAGAAGCAGCAGTACCACGATCTGGCCTTTCAGGTACACAGGTTTGATTTTATTACTTCTCCACATTTTTTATTGAGTTTACTGTGAAAAACACTAACACAGCAGTGAGCATCCAGCTTCCAGTGGCTTCTCTGTAATTATCTGATTACAAACTGGGGAAGTTTCATGAGCTGTGAAATCCGCCGTGGCGCGGATTCAGAAACTGCATCAACAGGAAGTTTGACCTTTCCTCCTCCTCCTCCTGTCAGGTGAAAGAGGCCCACTTCAGAGCCCACCCAGACTGGAAGTGGTGTAACAAAGACCGCAGAAAGTCTCTGTCAGAGGGCCGCGGTACCCCGAAGGAGCCACGGGAGAGGAGCATGTCAGAGAGCATAGGTGTGTGATGATCATCTCTGATTTGTATTTTCAAGCCAGATGGAGAAACCTCATCAGTGTTTCCAGATGTGCAGCATTAACATCTTCACGTGATTTATGGCTAAAATCTGTTTCATAGTGATGTAGTAAAATTTCACAAGTCAAGTCAGAAAATGTCTGCAAACCTTTTTCAGTTGCATTTCTCACGCAGGTGATTTTAAATGTTTTGACACGCTCGAAATGAACGACTCAGCATTTAAAGAAGAGCTTACAGAGCAGCTCCAGCTGGCTGCAGGTTCAGATCAGGGGCC
>VUQK01004294.1:37624-70259 GCA_015106715.1 Bujurquina vittata | reverse complement strand
GTGCTCTCACTCAGTCAATTACACACACACACACACACACACACACACACACACAGCTCACTTACACTAAAAAATTGAGCCTGTCAATGTAACTTACAGTGGGTACAGAAAGTATCACTCCATTGCAGCCATTTGCTAAAATCAAAAAAGTTTATTTTATGTCTCATTAATGTACACTCAGCACCCATCTTAATAGGAAAAAAAACATTTCTTGCAAATTAATTAAAAAAGAAAAACTGAAATATCACATGAGTAAATAATAATCACATAAGTATTCAAACCCTGGTGCTTCTACTCAGTATTGACTCAGTATTGAGTAGAAGCACCCTTTTGGGCTAGAACAGCCGTGAGTCTTCTTGGGAATGATCCAGTAAGTTTTTCACACCTGAATTTGGGGATCCTCTGCCATTCTTCCTTGCAGATCCTCTCCAGTTCCGTCAGGCTGGATGGTGAATGTTGGTGGACGGCCATTTTCAGGTCTCTCCAGAGATGCTTAATAGGGTCATTGTCTTGTGGAAAGTGAACCTTTGGCCCAGTCTGAGATCCGGATCACCCTGGAAGAGGTTTTCTTCCAGGATCTCTCTGTACAGTACTTGGCCACATTCATCTTTCCTTCAATTGCAACCAGTCGTCGCATGATGCTGCCACCACCATGTTTCACTGTTGGGATTGTATTGGGCAGGTGATGAGCAGTGTCTGGTTTTCTCCATACATACTGCTTAGAATTAACACTAAAGTTCAGTCTTCATCTCATCAGACCAGAGAATCTTATTTCTCATAGTGTGGGAGTCCTTCATGTGTTTTTTGGCAATCTCTATGCGGGCTTTCATACGTCTTACACTGAGTAGAGGCTTCCATCGAGCCACTCTGCCATAAAGTCCTGACTGGTGGAGGCTGCAGTGATAGCTGACTTTGTGGAACTTTCTCCCATCTCCCTACTGCATCTCTGGAGCTCAGCCACAGTGATCTTCGGGTTCTTCTTTACCTCTCTCACCAAGGCTCCTCTCCCACCATTGCTCAGTTTGGCTGGACGGCCACATCTAGGAAGAGTTCTGGTCGTCCCAAACTTCTTCCATTTAATGATTATGGAGGCCACTGGGCTCTTAGGAACCTTGAGTGCTGCACAAACTCTTTTGTAACCTTGACCAGATCTGTGCACTGCCACAATTCTGTCTCTGAGCTCCTCGGGCAGATCCTTCGACCTCGTGATTCTCATTTGCTCTGACGTGCACTGTGAGCTGTGAGCGCTTATATAGACAGGTGTGTGCCTTTCCTAATCAAGTCCAATCAGTTTAATTAAACACAGCTGGACTCCAATGACGGAGTAGAACCATCTTAAGGAGGATCAGCATGTGTCACAGCAAAGGGTCTGAATACTTATGACCATGTGATATTCCAGTTTTTCTTTTTTAATAAATTTGCAAAAAATTCTACATTTCAGTTTTTTCTGTCAAGATGGGGTGCTATGTGTACATTAATGAGAAATAAAATGTTTTTTTTTATTTTAGCAAATGGTTGCAATGAAACAAAGAGTGAAACATTTAAAGGAGTCTGAATACTTTCCGTACCCACTGTACATAAGGTTTTTTTTCTTATCCTGCTTTATAATTATAAACCCACCTCCTTGCATATACACACACTTTTGCTTTTCTTTTTCTTTTTACCCCAACCACCACTCAACCACACACACACACACACACACACACACACGCAGCTACACTGATGATTATGCAACAGCGTCTCTCCTGTTTTTAAGTGCTATTGTTGGTGTTCTCGTTTCCCGCCCGCCGCGCCCGGTTGCTCTGTGGGGTCATGGATGAGACTCGATTGTTATTAATGCAAACATTTGACAGAACGTGCTTGAAATGAAATATGGCGTCCTCTCAGCTAAAGTGCAATAGTGTGGGCGGGCCATCTTTAAAGTGTCGTTTGTCATATTCAACTAGAATATCAATCCATCCCAAAGCGTACATTATCCCCCCTAGCCGGGGCTTATAGTGCTTTTCTGAAACATTAAGCTTTACACGGCCATTGTAATGACGTCGTTTTATCATCATTTATAGTCACACAGCAGCAGAGGGGAGAGACTGGACTTCCATCTCCTCTGTCACAAACTCGTGTGTTTAGGTTGAAGGCTTTTAAAATCATCCTCTTTTATTTGATAAAATCTCTGCGAGGACATCAGCAAGACCTCATTATGTGCCATAAAAATGTTTAAACATGGAAGTATGGTGAAAGAATAATTCAGATTGTTTTATGTAAGCTGTACCGTGCTGCTGCTGCTCAAGGTATACCTGCGAGTGAATCGTTAGCCAACTGAAACTGACGAGATGTGCAGCAGAGGTTTAGAAACTTGAATGAAACTTGAGAATTTGATAGTAAAATGTGAGAATATCGGATACCAATCTAGCACATTTACTTAGGTGTTTCACACAAACACCATTAAATGTTTCAGAAATTTAAAGTCAAATTTGCAAACACAGGTGGCACTACATAAATTAAATATTTTGTATTAGAAAAATAAACAGTTATTCATTTTAGAGTTGCAATTTTCATCCTCATTTTCACTTCATTAATAAAAACTCTCACTCATAGTCAGGTGTGCAGTATCTCTTCTTTTAAGTTTTTCTATCTGTTCTATTATTAATTTCCTGAAGGCAATGGCATAAATATGAAAATAGTATAAGAAATGTAATCAATTTATTTATATAGGCTGATGCATATTGAGGCAATAAGGTTATTATTGAGGTTTTAGGAGACTGTATTTACAGATAAGACACTAAAATGTTATTTTTTATGGCTTTTCTTAATAATCTGATTGCTTTGTTGTTGCTCTTTGAGCAGCATTTTAACGCCATGCAGGTAAAGAAGCCATGCATTTGCTGGAAAGCTACATTTGCTGAAACAAATCCCACAATCATTGGCTGTTTAATTGCTTGGCTTTTGATTTTTGAAAAATTCATTTAAATTCAGAAAATGGCAACTATATCTGCTGGAAGCCCACAAAACTTAGTTGTTGTCTCAGAGGTCAAGTCATCATACTGTAGCCTAAATGGTCCCCACTGGCACGCAAGGAATATAAGAAATAATAATAATAATTCATAAAGCACTATAAGAGAAGCCAGCAACATGTAAAAAAAATGTAAGACTTGTAAAGTTTAGCATTAGATTTAAATATGCATTTAAGGACCTTTGATGTAAATGTAGTTAAATAAATGTATTCAACAAGATTTTCAAGTAACATATTTAAATCTAATCTCGCATCTAGTTTTTCTTACACCGGATTGATTCTGACCTCAGCCCCTGGGTGCCCAAAGGTCCGATTACTGCAGTCAGGCTGGCCAGACCTGTTGTTGCATTTTAAGAAGCCACGTTACCACTTCTGTCACGGGCGTCCATCCATTGTGAAAGACTCCGGGGCCACCGGAGGCCATTGTCAAACGTGGGGGTGGATGTCAAGATGGTGGGCAGTGAGGTGGTGACCCTCATTGTCCAGCCGACGGTAGGCGAGAGGACCCAGAGGCTACTTGCAGCGGTGCGTCACGGTCGTGAGAACGGGACCCCATGAATAGGCTGGGGGTCAGGGTCAGGACAGCGGGCAGCTCAATTAGCACTTAAAGCAGAAGGAGAGCAGCTGAGATGGCCTGATCCTGCACCGTCTGTTCAGTTGACTTCTACTTTTTTTTCTTTATTAAATTCTGCCAGCAGTTGTTTTTGCATACATGCTAATAATGCCTGTTGGTCTGAAGCTACAGTAGTTACTCACACATGCTGGAAAGTCTGTGCACTCTCAGGGATTATTCCCTGTTAGGGCAGCTTCTGTCGGTAGTGCTCAGGTTTAGGCTCTTTCTCCCTGTCATGTTTTTTTTTTTTTTTCCCCCCTAAGTAAAGTAAATCCTGCTTTGTTAGCTGCAGACAATAGGTGGTTGCACAGTGTTTCGCTTCCTGACAGAGGTAACTTTAAGTTTAATAAGTTAAAAATGCATTGTGCTTACTTAATAACAAAATCTTATTTCTTTTGAAACATGTTTTCCTCCAAAATATAACTGAAATTTATTGAATAGGCATTTTAAAATATGAGCGTTCCTTAAACATTAAAACTGTTGCTGAATGCCTTCCTTTTTTTATGGTTTGTTTTTTATTCCCTTTAATTTAGTTTTAGTTGGAAAAAATGTACCTTAATAGGGGGCAACATTAACTGCTTTACTGTTCATGGTGAAAAATGGCATTCAAATGTGATGCCAACAATGTTTTTATTTGCAAACATAATAAATTTCCCATGTGATGTTGGGACCATCCTTCTAACTAGAAAGTAAATACTTATTTGCTTTTTATCTGAGTCTGAATTAAGGACTCATCAAAGTTGCATCAAAAGTCATCAAACACTTCCAGATTCGGCTTTGAATCAGGAGCCTTGTTTACAGAAGGAAGAGTGGACTCTTTGTACTCAACCATAAATGCTTCTCAAGTGCTGGGCAACAGTGTGCAGCTTTTTCAGTCAGCATGCTCAGTAGCAGGCATGTCAGCCCAATTCGACAGCATGGATATTTGAGGGTTGAGGGTTTTGATATTCGGTGATAAAGCAACGCCTGCTTCTCCCAACCTTTTCAAACAGTATTAATTGCTCTGCATGAAAACCGTGTTAAAGTTGCACTGTGTGTGTGTACTTAGTCATGCACAGATGTGAGTGTATTTTCTTCTCACTTTGTATGTCAAGCCTTTATCACATTCATTTCTTGCACAGATTTTTGCAATTAGCATTGTGAGTCATACAATGTATCTAAAATCTATTGCCATGATAATAAAGTGGCTACTTAGTAAGAAGTGGAAATTGTTCAGCGACCACATTTTGTAGAGAAGGAAGCAGTGTCACACTTATCCCGACAGCTGATATCTTTCTGCCACAGAGCTTCAAAACGGATCCTGATGACTGGGTGGAGGAAGGGTTTATGTTACGTTCACAAAGGCATCATTTGCGTCCGAGCTTTTCTTTCCTTCTCTCGACTTTTTGTCTCCTGGTTTTCTTCCGTCTGACTGGATTAGCATAGATCTCGTATGCTGACAGGACTGACCTTCACTGCAGCTAAACACTTGTCAAAATGCCAAATGTAATTACTGAGCTCTTTAGGTCAAAGTAATGTGTTTCATCTACCTCACTTTGCCTTGTTATTGATGTGCAAGCCCTCAGACCTCAGACTGCAGTTGAGTACTCCCTTTTCCCTCTCGTAGCACCAGTTCTGTGCAAGTGTTTGTGTGTCATAACAAAGTGAGGAAATGTATCTGTAATTATGCCTAAGTAATGTGGTCAAATTGTGCGTTTCTGTACTGCTAGATGTCTTTCTGTGACTTTGTCAGCTTATATGCGCCCAGATCCTGTGATTATGAACAATTTAAAGTTATCTCTTAGAGCTGCAGAGTGCTTCTCCAACACTGCCTTTCAAAGGTCGTCATCATCACCATCACCATTACCATTCCTCTGCAAATTGCATGCCTGGAAATTGTCAACTGTTGTGCTGCCTTCACATCAGCTGCCTCTCAAGGAAGACTACTTGTCTCGTATTTAAATTAACTTGTAACTAAAAGGCATAGCTAGTCTTTTTTTTTTTATTCCAACCTTCCTATGTAGATGTTGAGTAAATCAGTGGTTCGCAGTTCTGATTATAATGTTCTCGTCTAACTGCTCAGATATTGTTTCTTTTCTGACATCGTGCACGGGTGCAGAGAGGAAATTTTATGGTCAAAATTGACAGCCTTTCCATATGCATTGTCATTATTAACAGCAGTGACTGATTTTATGCCGTGGCCATCACTGTGTGGAACTCCTTTAATTGTTCCCATTGATTGCCAGAGTGATTGCATTGGAAACAGCTTGGGTACTGGGATCTGTCCAGCAGTCTCTCTGTGTCCTGTGGGAGTTGGCAAATCTATTTCATTGCAGTTCACCTGTTAATCAGTTTTCATCACAAGCCGAAGGCTAATCGATCGTAGAAATTTCTCTCACCTGTTGGCAAAAGAAGGAAAAAATAAATTTAAAAAAGGGAGAAATATGAGGTGTGTGCTGGTGTTTAGTGATGCAATTTTCTGTGATACCACGCCATGCTTTTTGCCTCTTCGCCTGTCATCACAACAGAGCTGTAGGCGTTCTGTGAAATTGCAAGATGCCTCATCCGAGCTTTAAAAAGCTTGCACACTCCCCTGCCGCTCCAGAGTCACCTGTGGTTATTTTGGTTCGACTTCAGAGGGAGCAGAGAGCTGTACACTGTCCTCTGGAGCTTTGCAATCATCTGTGAGTCCTGCCGTCAAGCAAAGAGGAAGGGGGAGGACACAGGTGTTTCGCCGAGCTCTAGTTTGCACAGTGGTGCAACGTGATCCCCGAGCCAACCGTGCAGCCACCCTGCCAGCTACTCAGCCAAGCAGCCGGCCTGATTTCCCCAGTGCTGGCACTGGCCTGCTGGCACTGCCAGCCCTTCTCTCCCACTCCCACAGCTGGCAGGATCTCTGCGAGTTGGCCTCAGCTCCTGACGTTGACTGCGGGGTTGGCAGACCTCTCCCAGATGGCCACCTTGTAGTGAAGCTGGCTTTGCGCTTGCATCACTTTTACATCATCCCTTCAGCTACAGAGCTGTGGTGGAAGGAGAGGGCTTCTGTTGGCTGTGCTGAGGCATTTTTGTACGTGATATGTGGGAGTGTTAAACTCCACTGCAGCTCTCACACTTTCTAATGATAATTTGTTTTTTGTGCCGTTTGTGTCCCTGCTTTTTAGAAAACCAGTGACAGGTCTGAGACCAGAAACAGATGCAGATATAGACTCCACCTACGTGAACATCAAATATACTCAGAGAACCAGCACTGTCTTTTTTTTCTTTTCTTTAAATTAAAAGGGGAAAAGGCTATAATAGCCCATATCTTTTACATTCAAAATGACAGGACAGTGCCAAGGTGCTTCTTGGGTTCATATTTTATTTATTATCTAATTTAAATCCTACTGCACATCCTGTAATTTATAGCCCAGAAACGTGGTAATCTCAGCTGAGCGGAAGAACAAGGCTGAACCTTTCCAAAAACTTGTTAGCACTAAGATTGAATAATTAAATATACATTTTTTTTAAACACAATGGATGAGAGTAAAATCATCTGAAAGAATTTTCTTAATATCCTCAGATTTAATGACCAAGTCTGTCTGATGACTGCTCCTAATTATCACTTCTTCATCCTGTTTTTTTGTCTGTTACTTTCTGCTGTGAAGTATAACATAAGGTACCTGTAATTTGACAAAATTGCAGGTGTTGAAACGTTGAGGAACTGAGGTTTTCTCTTAGTACTGACAGAGTCACTTTGTTCTAAATTCTTGTTTTCCCTGCAGATTTAAGCCAAGATGCTAATAGGTGAAGTATTCTTACCATTGATTTAAACTATGTGGGGAAAAAAAAATCAGATGTTAAAATGATTTAATTTGCATCAGTCTGTACCAGTGCAAAGCACAAGTGCAGAGCATATACTCTTATTGTGCTGCTAGAAGTTTCTAATCTATAAGATTTTTGCTGTAACCTCCTGTATGTGAACATAATCGTCATTTGGCAGATTTTTTTTTTTTGTTCCCCTGGATGCCCTTCCTGATGCAATCCCAAATGGATTTGTGTCTCCTCTCGGACCGAACCAGGGATCTTTTGCTTGTTAGGTGAATGTTGCCGATCCTTGAATCATTTGATGCTCGCTGGACGTGTCATACAGACTGAAGTCAGAGGACAGTGCTTGGAAAGCTTCATCCCAGGAGTAAACATGATGGCGGCATTCTGGGAAACACAAAGACACTTTTACCGAGGTCATACATAGAAAACACGCAGTAAATTGGAAATTGTGAAAATATTTATATCAACTTGGTTTGACATCCACATATTGTAGGACGGGGAAGGAAATCATTTACATATTTTTGCAGATTAGATTGTGTTCTCAGATGAATAGGTACTGCTTATTTGGATCCAAATTAGGGATTATTTTGGAAATAGCAACTTTTTCCAGTATCAATTTTACTGGTCATGCAAGGTCTACCTCCGCATTATTATTAGTTTTTTCCTAAGGCTCTATTTTACCCATTTACTTTGATGTCACCAATACTGAACTATGGAGTCTAAAAATTCAGTGGCACTCTGCTTTCAGCAGGGGGTTAGTCATTTTTCTTTGCACTCTGACTGCAACTCAGACTTTCAGGACCTTTCTGTCCTCTGCTGCAGTTATTACTGAAGTTCTCTCTCTCAACGGCCAAAGGAGGCCGCCTGGACCAAGCAACTCATTTTTAGCGGTCTTCAAGATGCCTGATGAGATGTAGAGGCAGACGGTTGGATTGATTGGCCCCTCTTGAGTGCACAGGCCTTGATTACAACTGCGCTCAAGTACACCCCCCTTCTCCCCTCAGTTTCTCTCTTTCAGTCTTGTTCTTTTTAGTCTGCCTCTCTTCTGTCTCCTTTTTTCCCATAATTTCTTTCACCTACAAAGGGAACGGTTGGATAAGGAGAAACTGGTTGCGAAGTAGAGAATAAAAAAAGAGCAGAATTACTGAAAAAGATTTGGCTTTGCAGGGTTCTGTCTGCACTGGAAAGTAGAACAAGGATGGGTCTGCCTATTAAGGACTGGTTAGAGATGAATTTGGAATCACAATCAGTGCTTTGAACAGAGAAATTTGGATCAATATTTTAAGAGCTATGGTGGAAAAGTGCTGATTGTTAACAAAATCTGTCAACGTTTTGGTTTAGTTTGCACATCTTGTCCATTCTGTACAAGAAATGTGCTTCTATACACATTCTGATGCTCTGCCAATACAAAATATTGCTGAAGAAATTATTTATTCTCTGCAGCTCTCCACTGTGAATTGTTTGGAGAAAGTAATTAGAATTAAAAAAAAATCTTTACAAGGTCAGTCCACCGAAACACTGAGCATAGATTTCTGCTGCCTTCAATTGTAGTTGATGTTGAGAATTTCGTGCTCAGAAAATTTAAAAATCATTTTGACATTTTTACAGCTATCATGCTTTTCTTAATTTGCAAAAAATAAATAAATAAATAGCTAAACATATTTTGCTGACTTTGTGGGGCTTCATTTAAAAGGGGGCATAAAATATTAGGGGATTACATATTTTAGCGCCAGCTGAGTTATTTTCTTCCCTCTAAGATTATATAGATTTCATTATTTTGTATAGGGTTGCATAATGGTGTGTTTTTAATGCTGTAGTTGAGGACTGCCAGGGTTTTCTTCTTTTTGCTGTGAGTATAGTTCATTTAGTTGTTTGTCCTTTTATTGGTTTACTTATTTTTATTTTTATTTTTTTTTTATTTTTATATTTTAAGAGTTGTGCTGAGAGGTAGTTTGATAGTAGCTGATGATACCTCACATTAATTCCTTCTCATATCTGTCTTGATTAGGGATCTAAACTATCATAGTGTTTAGCCAATTCTTGCATTCTTTAATTTCATTCATTTATTTACATAGTGCCAAATCACAACAGTTGCCTTAAGGAGCTTTATATTGTAAGGTAAAGACCCTACAGTGTTTAACAGAAAACCCCAATAATCTCCCTCATGAGCAAATACTTGTCGACAGTGGGAAGGAAAAACGTCCTTTTAACAGGAAGAAACCTCTGGCAGAACCCGGTACAGGGAGGGGCAGCCATCTCCTGTGCCCAGTTGTGGTTGAGGGGAGAAAGTAGAGAAGAAAGGAAAGCATAGGGAGACAAGACAGAACACACACTATTGGAGAGAGAAGAGAAAATATGATGGCATACAGCAGTGGTATATAAACACCTGGGGAGACTGGATAAGTAAAAACACTCAGTCTATCACAGGAAGTCCTCCAGCAACTTGAGCTTATGGCAGCATAACTAAGGGATGCTTCAGGGTCATGTGATCCAGCCTTAACTATAAACTTTATCAAAAGAGAGAGGGAGAGAGGGGTATAAGTGCAGTCTTTAAAGCAGAGAGGGTGCCTGACTCCCAAATCTAAAGTTGGAGAAAGTTGAGAGCTATGATAGCTGAGGGCTCTGCCTTACTGATGGATGTGCACATTTAACAATTTTTCCAATGTATAAATAAATACATAGTACTTTCTTTACTTACATTAGAAATACTGCAGTACATGGTACCAGCAGCTTCTTGCAGTTGCAGGACTTTAGGTGTTGCAAGTCCTGTATGGAAATTTACTTTCTGTAATAGGGTGAGCAAGTTGTAGCCTAAGCTGTTTCATTGCAGTTTACTTAAGTTCCATTTCTAAAGCTGCCACAAGCTTGGCACACTTCTGAAGATATTTGGGCTTTAGTGAAAGTTTGGCTGGTAGCCAGGGACTGCTTTTACTTTCATGTGATTGAACGAACACTCAGAGGCTGGGTGTTCATCATTTAAAGGTATATGAAGATGACCTGAAGTCTATCAAGATAGGATTCTTGCAAGTTTTAGTATGCATGTGGACAAGAATTGTGAACTTCACGAAGAGAGAATGACAATGACAAACTGAAACCCCAATGACAAACTGAAACCCCAAGGAATATGTTTATGGCTCACTTGATCTCCACCAGTGTGTTGTCCTTGTTTCAGATTAACTGTTGTTGTCTACATACTTCTATTTTTTGTACTTTTTCCCTCAGGGACTAAACGCATACTCGGTAATGCTCAGCGTCCTATTTATCCTGTAGAAGGAAAGTTGTCTCATAAGATGTCTTTCATTGGATAAAGGGGAGAGATGCAGTGTCCTGATATTTTCTTTTTTTATGTCTGTTGTTTTATATATATTTTTGAACACCTTCACATACTATTGAAAGATCAACACTAACAATAAATTGATCTTTTTAAGAAGCTAGTATTGTGTGTGTGTATATGCAGAGGCTAATATTACTCTGACAGTACTATGTGCAATAGCTCGTCATTGGTTGGAGTTGGAGGGTTGGAGTAATGTTCATTCTTTACACTGTAAAGTCCAATTAGTTATCATTACCTTAAAAAAAGCATGTAAACCGATTGCACTTATAAAAAACCAGTACAGAGAACTGTGTATTTTAAGTTGTACTAGTGCTGCCTTATAGAGTACACTCATACTTTAGTTTAAACTACGAAAACAATCTAGTAACATGTGCTCTTGGCCTAGTAAAGAGAACTCAAAATTATGATTTCAATCTAGCGTATCCCAGCTATCATAGGGCGAGAAGCAGGGTACACCCTGGACAGGTCGCCAGCCTGTCGCAGGGCTAACACAGAGAGACTGACAACCATTCACACCTATGGGCAATTTAGAGTTGCTTATTAAACTAACCCCAGTAAGTGCATGTCTTTGGACTGTGGGAGGAAACCCACACAGTCACGCGGAGAACATGCAAACTCCACAGAGAGAGAGAGAGGCCTGGGCAAAGATGGAATTGAACTATGAGGCAGCAGTGCTAACCACCATGCCATCGGTCTATGGGCTGGACTGTTCAGCCGCTGAACTAAACCGCGCATGCTCACTTCTTTGAATGCAAAGTGGGAGTGACGCTGGCTACTTACTGTTGCTAGTGAGCTTAACTCTAAATTAAGTAATGTTCACTCTAAATCCTAAGTATTTTGCACTTTTCATATTGGAAGTAAATGCAACCGGAAGGTCGCTGGTTCAAGTCCCCGTCTGAGCGCACGCTGTCATTGTGTCCCTGGGCAAGACACTTAACCCACAGTGTTTGGTGGTGGTCGGAGGGGCCGTAGGCGCGGACTGGCAGCCACGCTTCCGTCAGACTGCCCCAGGGCAGCTGTGGCTACATTAGTAGTTTACCACCATCGAGTGTGATCGAGGTGTGAATGAATAATGCACAAAATTTTTCACTCGTTCTCAGTTAAGTCCTCATACCATCTGTTAGTTGCATGTCACTGGGTTTATTTCTTACTCTACTGGAGTGAATTATTTTTTGACCCTATAATTTTCAGCATTCTGGATCATTAGCTCTGGAATACTCCTTCAATTATGAACAAGCTTTTCTATATGAGGATATATTTTAGAGGATTCTGAATTACCCCCGTAACGTTAGATGCAAATAAGTGAATATTGTCCTCATCTTTTACTAAATCCTGGGTCCAAATTGTGATCCGGATCACCACACACATTTAAGGAATTGTTTCTTGTACCACCACCCAAGAACTCCAGAAATTTTCATTGAAAATTCAGAATTTATCAAGCTATCCTACTAACAGACAGAACAGCGTGACTGAAAACATAAACGTCCTCCACCTATTGGTGGGTAAGGTAAAAATCCAGCACATGACCCAAGAGATCCTTCAGATGATCCGTCTGTTTGCCAAAGCCTTGTTAGAAATCATCTCAATGTGGTGGTTATTACTCTAGCTATTTCCTGTTGTCCTAGCAAAATACAAAGAAATGAGGGGTGGCTCAATACTTCTGCACAGTACTGTATCTCATCCTCTTTAGAAATGACAGAGGTTCCTCACTTCTTCACTTAGTGTAGAACTAAAACAGTCTTGAATGCTTCATATGAAATAAAAATAAATGCAATCATTAAACTTTAAATAATTCTATTATACCAGAATACCGTTTATTTTACTAGTGACCATTCATGCTTTATTATAGTGAAAAGAATAACGCTTGACTTTAATATTATCCACTGTCAGTGTACCACACAGGCAGTCCTGGCTGAACTTGTACCAGTCCTCATGGGTTGTTGTGGCGCAGTTTTAGCGTTAATGGCTAGTGGCTTACTGGCTGGTGACAGTTATGGCTGGACCCGTTTTGCGAACACAATTTCTCTCAAACACCTTAAAGGAATTTCTTAAGATTTGGCAGAAATGTTCACTTGGTCTCATGGGAAATTTTAGTGCAGAAAGGTCGCTGTCACCTCACATCTGCCCCATTCTTTTGATAACAATATAACTTGTACAGTTTGATTTGAGGAGAAATTATTAAATTACATGTGGGACAAATAATAATTTATAAAAAGATTTCCACGGTTAAAGTTCAAGCTCCATGTGAGGGACATGTTTTTGGCTGTTGCCAATTTATACAATATGACAAATTCACAATACTAGGATGTAATAATGATTATTTATATCAACTTTTGATTTTGTTCAACTTTACTGTGACATAGTGCTTGACAAAAGTATCCCAACAGCAGAGGAGATTGTGACCCTGTTTTACATTAACTCATTAAGTTAGTTACACTAACCTTGGTACCTTGTTACTGTGCTGATTGTTGAGATCTGTCCTCCTTGGGGTAGCGATGTCCAGGTTTACTGCCCCAACAGGAAAGACACTTGCAGCTTGACTACCACAAAAAAATTTACAGTTATTGGACCTCCACCTTCTGCTTTCTAAAGTGAACAAAATATTTATTTTGACAGTAACAAAAACAGCAGATTTAATAGGATTAAAATCTTCAGTGATGTCTGTAAATATTAAAATCTCTGGATGTCCTCAGATAACATTAGTCCTCTGTAAGCAGGATTTGATTTATTTGAGTTGTCAATTTATTCCTGCAGCAGTGCGCGAAAGAGATAAATTCCTGTAAATTATTAGAATTTGACAGCATCTGATTGTGTAAATTTTATATTTGAATTTCAGGTCACAGATTGAAAATAAGTTATTTGATTGGGGGGATATATCTTTCTAATTTCTTATCTCTATTGTTAAAGGGTGTGCACCCCTAAGTTGAAATGTCCCTTCCTGTTGCTGGCAGTGTCTCTCTGCTGCATCGTGTTTCATGTAGAGTAGAAATGAGAGACAAAGGCAGTTGAGAGCTTCAAAGACTGCGGGTGACATTTAGTGCTCAGTATCTTCAAAGACCAGGCCCTCTTTTGTAGTTTTTCTTTTTGTGTATAATTAATGTGGCCCTTCCTGTGGATTTTTTCTTTTTTGTTTTATTTCTTTCTTACCTCATTTTTGGAGCTGGATTAGAACAGCAGATTAAGGAAGTGCACCTTAATTTTCAATTTGCATTCTATGGGACTTCAAACTGCTTGCTGCTGACAAGATTTTTCCAGCTGTGTGTGTGCTGTGGAGATGTTAGTGTTGGGGTGTGTGGACATACGATCAAAGACAAGTTTTTGTGGAGACTACTGAACTTCCATCTGGAATGACTTTGGGCATTGAATTGATACGACTGATAAGACTGTAAATCTATTGCCTAAAGATATAGACAAAGAGTGTCTCAGGCTTTCAGGGTTTACAGGTGAATAAAAAAACTGTGAGTTGGTGTTCCCTTTCATTTGTGAGAAGCTTTGCATAGCTCTCAAATGCAAAGTACAAAAAATTGGCTATTTTATGTCTATTAAGTTTGAAAGTATGATGGGAATTGATATTTCAGTAGTTTATCTAAATGATTACAAGATAAACTGGTCAGATGGAGATATTCAAGACCTAAAAGACAGTAGCTGAATATGGTGCATAGCATCTCTTGTCTTTGAAGTTATTATTTATTTTGTATTTTGACATTTTGACGGCCTTAGCTGTTGCTGGGAAATCTGAAAACATAGCCTTCCTTCATCATAATGTTCTGACAACCTTGAAGCCTGATTTCTCAGGAAAGAGTGTGAAACACATTCAGTAGAAATAAAGCATAATGAAAGAATACTTGGTACCTAATTTATTTACAGTGAATACATCTGTGCTTTCTCACGCCACACCAGCCATTTGCAGTTCTGTATTTTAGTGTTGAGCAATATAGAGAATAGCAGCTGGGTGTGTTGACATGTGACCACATCCGCCTGCATCTATCACATCGCATATGAGATTTGGCCTGGAGAGTGATAAACCTCAAGCTTCAAACTAATAAAAGAAATCCTGTGCACAAGCTTAAGTGAGAAGCTGCACAAATATTTTTACAAATACATAGAACCTTCTAAGGAAAAAGTATTTTTAACATCTCCACCCACACTGGACACGAAAGGAATGCAGGGCTTTGTGGTGAATTCTGTCTGCTTTCAAAAAAGCTAAATTAGGAGAAAAGTGAGATACCGGCTAGTTTACTAAAATGTAAAGCGACCCCCTATTCGCTACTTGATATACTATAATTATTGGCTAAATTTAAAATCAGCTAAAGTGTGTTCTAGGTATTTGTGCTTTAGCTTTATCCGCTTTGCCAGAGTGGAACTGTGAACCATGATATATTGTGCTCATGTCATGTTAATGTGCATGGTGGTTCGTACAGAGCTATCAGGCAAAATGGGGTTGTTTGCTTCTTGGAGTGATGGGAAGAAATTAATTATGGAGAAAAGAAACTGGAGCAGAAATAAAGAAAATCAAAAGCAGGGAACAAGCTCAGACACGGTGTGTCAGAATTTTGTGTCTTTTGGGAAAAAACAAATAATAATTTGAAATAAAACATTTGAAATAAAATATTTGTTCAGGAATGACCTGTCTGTCCAAAATATGGTAACTCCACAAAACTGCTGCGCTGTTTAAAGGTAATACTTTTGATTATCTTTCAAACTGTCTATTTGTAAATTAAGAGGTGGTCAGAAAATCCTGTAGAAGTGATTGTTTTAAGTAGGTTTTGAATGTGTTTGTAAAAAGTTTTCCCATGAACGGAGAAGGCAGGAAAAAGTGTGTCCAACACTTCATCAGATTAGTCGGCTTGAAACAGTCACTGAAATGTGGCCCCATGGATTCTTGTACCACAGCAATAAACCAATAATTCTGCAGTTATTCTTCTTCTTCAAACCTGGCATTTTTCCATAAGCAAATAGATTTAGAGCAAACTGGAATTAAATGCTAAAAGACTGTTTTCTTTGGCTTGCTTTCTGAAATCAGTCTAAATTAGTTATCTAGCTGTTCAAATATAGCTTGGCATTAATGTAACTGTATGTATATTTCTGTGCTACACATACTGCATGCTTTTATTTCCTGCCAAATATGAGTATCCGTACTGTGAAGTAACTGAAATATGTTGCATCATTTTGCATGTTAAAACTGATTAATATCTAAGGTGTTAAAAAAAAAAGCTGCTGTTAAAAAATGTAGCACTTCACTGAGCACAACAGACTGATTTGCATCTCTTAAATTACACTTGTGACAAGCAGCTTCCTGCAGTAAAGTCAACAATGTAATAGACCAGCAAAGGGCAGGGTGCTAACTTGCCTAGAAACTCTGGTTTGAAGGGGGGTTGTTTGATGTTGGCAATATTGCTGTCCAAACACTTTGTCTAATTCTACTTGTCAACACAAAGGTGAGAAAATCACATTGACGGTAATAAGATTGAGGAAAGTGTTGCATTAGCACCTTGAAGTGCAAATAGCTTCTTATATTGCCTATTAGACCCAGATAACCTGGCAAGGTGGAGGATGATGATGCTGGGTTTTGTGCGTGTGTGTGTGTGTGTGCGTGTGTGTGTGTGCGTGTGTGTGCGTGCGTGCGTGTGTGTGTGCGTGCGTGTGTGGATGAGGGTGGTGGTGGAGCGGGGGGTTCAAGGAAAAGCATATTAGCTGTGTCAAAACAGTCAACAAAAAACACCAACTCCAGAGAATATAATTAGGAATGTTTTTCTATCCTTTTTTCTGTCTGTGTTTTAATCTGCTATTGATGAAAGACGGGTTATTTGTTTCTTCAGCTGCAGCTCTGTGCAATATCCTGTCGCCCTGGCTGCCTGAAAAAAGAAATATCTGCCATCCCTCCCATCCTCTCTCCTCTCTTCTCCCCCCTGGGCTTTGCATTATAAAGAGATTTCATCTCATCCACCTTTAGCCAGGTTTTGCCTTTGATATTATTTATTAGCAGTGGTATTGAACAGTTCACGCAGCTAGAACCTTGAATGGGCCCCCTCGTCGACTTCTTACCACAATCAATACTTTTCCACATTACATATACATCAGCTAAGAGTGCAATATCGTCTGCTCTCAACCTGCAGCCTAATTAAAAAGATAAGCGGCTTCGTTTGAAGCTCGCCTTAATAGGCTGCCGCCTTGTTTCTGAGCATGAATATTGAATAGAATCATGATTTGCTTGAAATTCAGCTCATTTTGTAAAGACTGCTCTAACACGATGAAGGGTTCCAGTCTCTAGATACTGTCAGGACAGGATCACATGACTCTTGGTTTGTATTTTTTATTTTGTGTATCCTGTAATGCAGTGCCTTTTATTGCCTGTGTGGACTGAGAGAGGTTTGTAATCTGTTTTTGAACGTAAAGAAGCTCACGAGAGATGCATTTTGAAAAGTATACAGTTCAATTATGATAGTACAGGATTATAGTTTTTAGATGTGTTCGGTGTGTGGAACTGAGGGATTTTGTTGCTAGTCAGTCTGGGATGAAAAATAAAGCAAACACTGAGATTCCAAAAATTGCATTTCCTAAGTTTGCCCAAACTGAGTCAAACCTTATATTTGATGGCACAAATAAACATGTTTCGAGCTTGAATAAAGGAGTTTTTATCTAGCTAATTTAGTCCTTCATAAAATCTATCTATCCATCACACTGTAACCACTGATGGGTGACGCTAATAATACTGATTAACTTTTCATCATGGCACCTGTTAGTAGGTGGGTTATATTAGGGATCAAGTGAACATTTTGTCCTCAATGTTGACATGTTAGAAGCAGGAAAAATAGGCAAGCGTGAGGATTTGAGTGAGTTTGGCAAGGGCCAAATTGTGATGGCTAGACGACTGGGTCACAGCATCTCCAAAACTACAACTCCTGTGGGGTGTTCCTGGTCTGCTGTGGTCAATATCTTTCAAAAGTGGTCCTAGGAAGGAACAGCGGTATACCAGCAATGGGGTCATGGGTGGTCAAGGCTGTGGGGAGTGATGGCTGGCCCGTGTGGTTCATGTGAGATTATGTTTCAATATGTTCAGCCAGTCAGTTTGACCAGTGAGACATCTAGCACCCTTAATACTTGTACCAGACTTCTGTTCGTGACAACTCAAAAGTAAATATTAGCTAACAAACAGTGTGCTCATTTTCTACCACCTGCCTAGTAGGAGCAACCTTCACTGTGCCACACACAGTGCCAGTTTTTCAGTCTGTAAATCTGCAGGATTTACCAACCACCAATATGGCAGTTTGTTTTCTTTCCTTCATGCACCGTTAGTTTACCTCTATAAAGCTGCATCTGCAGATTATGAATATGCATCAGACAAGATTTTTGGTACCGGAGATTTGCTGGTTTATGTTTGTAATCCAGTTGCAGCCTGAGTTCTCAGAAAATGACCGGGCACAGAACAGGACGTTTTGACATGCCAAATAAATGTCAATCAGAACTGTTTTTGTGAGCTTATAAATATTATATTACCGAAAGTATTCACTTATCTGCCTTCAGAATGGCATCCCTTTCTTAATTCATAGGGTTAAATACGTCAGCCTACCATAAAAATGGCTGCTATAACAGCTTTAACTTTTCTGGGAAGGTTTACTTCAAGGTTTAGGAGTGTTTATGGGAATTTCTGACCATTCTTCCAGAATTGTTTTTGTGAGGTCAGACACTGATGTTGGGCGAGGAGGCCTGGCTCACAGTCTCCACTCTAATTCATCCCCAAGGTGGTCTATCAGGTTGAGGTCAGGACACATTCTTTCACAAAGGTTTGCAGAAACAGTCTGCATGCCGAGCTGCTTGGCTTTATACAGTGGTGACCATGGAAGTGATTGGAACACATGAATTCAATCATTTGGATGGGTGAGTGAGTATTTTTGGCAATGCAGTGTATCTATATTTATTGATTTGAGCTGCTGTTTTTTGCCACTAATAGATAAAAACATTGCTTGTCCTTCTTGTACAATGGCCTGCATGAAAATGCTCATTCTGTCCACCGCAGTTCTGTTCTTCATTCTGGTGAAGGACATTTGCTATCCTTTCATCTCATAACTAATGCTGTGCAGCTGACTGGGATTGTGTTATAAGGACAGTGATGTTAACAATTCAGATGTGTTTTCAGACTCTGGTCACTGAAAGCTTTCGCTACAGAACAAACCGCCATCACTTGCGCTGTTGGAGTTTGGTCTTGATTATTATAAATGAAATGAGATTGTTCAGGAAGTGATAAGTGACATTAAAATTAAGGCAACTACAAATGAGTGAAATAGCTAAACCCTTTGCACCACTATAGTCTAATGCAATCTAGTCTTACTACAGTTACTGTATACATAATTGTGACTTCCTGGTGTCACCCATGTTCTAACGTTAGCAGGTTTACAGTGACATTAACACTACTGACATTAACACTACCTATACGACCAATAGTATTAGTAGCATTGTGGCATAGTTTGCTGATTAAAGCCAAACCAAAGCTGGAACTATAGAGCTCAGCCTCTAACTTAACATTTTATGGCTGTCGAACAATTAGTGGTATAATTTGAGGTGTAATGGTAATTACAGTGTCACAGACCTTCAAGCTTGGCTATAGGTTTTTAGTTTTGCTAAAAGAAAGTTATTATATTAAGTGGTATTACTTGTTTGATGACGAGCAATTATCAGGATTTTTATCAAGTCCATAATCCATTAAAACATGACAAACTGAAGGATTAAAATGGTGGATATGTAGGTGGGTGAGTCAGTCTCTTTGCCAGTTAAATCACTCTCTTTTAAAAGCATTAACTGTCATAGAAACACTGGCCACATCTCAATTTGTTTTCCAGCTTATTTTGAATGTTAAGGGCACACACAGTCTTTTGCAAGTGTTTTTGTGCATGTTATCAAACTTCAGTCTGGACTGGCCTTCATGTGAGCTCTGCTAAACAGGAGCAACTGATTCAATTGTAAAGCTGATAAAAGAAGCTTGATTTTGTAAACTGAACATTTTCTAGGATGCTTTACAGACCTTGGTGAAAGGTTAGAAATAGGCCATTAAGGGCTTTCTGACTAAACAAAAGATTAGGTTTTCTTAACATCTTATTGTCAGCATAGGGTGGTATTGAACAGTGACGGTCAGCAGGTGTAAGTGAAGTGGGGAATCAAAGAGCAGCGAGACGGAGGGAAGCGCGTTGTTCAGCAACAATTCACTGTGGTTTCTGTGTGTGTTTGAGTGCTGGTAGGGTTTAAGCTGTCAGTCTTGGCAGTTTAATTCCCGTACTTTACATGTAATCTCTCAGTGATCTGACTACGGTCCTGCGGCAGAGCGCAGAAAGGGAAGATAAAAACCTCTCTAGAAACCAATAAAATATGATTCTCACCCTCCATACAGCATCTGTGTGTGTGTGTGTGTGTTTGTGTGTGCATTTGTGTGTGTGTGTGTGTGTGTGTGTGTGCATGCGTGCACAAAAGACAGATACTTGGATCCGCCACCAAAGTGCATTCCTCCAGACTCGTGGCCAGGCCATCGCTTCCCTGACTACCAGCTGTTGACAGAGAGAGCTATCCAACACTCATACACACTTCCTCATAAGAGACAGAGAAATGCATGCAAACACACAGACACACACATTTTTACCACTCCAACTGTGGCTTTCTGTCTTTTAACCAACCCAGTGAACACGAGTAGGAATGCGCACGCACACATACGCAGTCACGCTCAGTCACACACATGCACATCCTCACTCTCTCACTCCCCTGCCGGCTGGCATGGGACCAAGTCCTGCATAATGGCTCTGCCAAGACAGATATGTTCACCAGTTAACTGGCTGCTGCCATCACCATCCGCCTCCATCAGCCCCACACACACACACACACATTCACGCATACAAACATACACACATGCTCAAGAAGAGGTAGGGATAGCCTATACTGAAGCTTAACAGTGTGCACTTTCTGTGCATTTTTTGGGTAACATTTTATAATATGGCATGTGACTAAGTGTGTTATCCCCCTGTAGTTAAATGGAATTTCATTGTATTTTATTTGAAATTACAAATTAATTATATTTACCTAGAAATATTTAAAGATGGGCACACTAAAATAATGGGTACCAAAGAAAAAGCATTTCCAGAAGAAAATTCTCTGTGAATGCTGAAAGCTGAAAGATTGCAGCTGAAATACCAAGAAATGCTTCAGAGAGCTGAAACCCGATTTGCTGAAAGAGCTCAAACAGCTGAAAAAGGCAAAAAAAATGAATTTGAAATGCAAAACAGCTGAAATTGTCAAGAAAAGAGCTAAAATGAACTTGATTTGCTGAAAATCAAGATGTGAAATGAACGAAGAAGGAGGGAAGCAGAGCAGAACCAAGCAGAGTCTGAAAACAGCTGCTTAAAAATGCCAGGTGAACTGCAGAAATGTGTGCGTCCGTGCGTGTGTGCCTAGCTGCTGAAATGCAGGCACTCTGGGCCAAATATCTGTTAAATTTGCCTTGGCGCACCTGTCGAACAACTGCTTCTAAATCAAAATCCGTAACTCCTATCAAAATGATGTTTGAACTGTGAGTGTCAGAACGAATGGCTCTAAACAGCAGTGCACTTTTTATTTTCCTGGGTTAAAAAATGTAGTCATGGGAGCAGTTTAAAAAAAGGGCTCTTTTCGGGTTTTGAGAAAATCTCCCTAAAATTACTATGGAGCTTAATAAAGCGGTTGGAGGGTACTCTCTCTGCTTGAACCATCACAGTTTAGAAAATTTACATTTTTCAGAGTTGAGATTCACATTATTTGAAAGTAGAGATGCGGCTCTACGTTTTGATGGTAAAATGATAACCGTAGAGTAAGCACTGCTAACAAAGCGGCACTTTAAAGAGAAATTTTTCAGATGAAGAATTTGAAGTCTCCCACTCTGACAGTTGGAGCTCTCATTCTAGCCAACACAATACACACCCATTATAAGCTCTGAAAAGGATGAAAAAAGTCTTTAAACTTGAACTGTCACTGTTCAAAAACCATAAAAGATATCGACAAACCGAGTAATTCCTGCATATCAAATGTTGACCTTATCTGGAACTCTTACATCTGGAACATTGTAATTTCAAATAAAGTATATTGAAATTCCATTTAGTTACAGGGGAATTACACCCTTAGTGATGAACTGAATTATAAATTGTATTATAAAGTGTTTTTGCACAAAACCATGCAAAATGCAGTACTGAATATAACAATATAACTTGTTAACCTATGTAATTCATTCAAAGTATAACATGAAATATAAATGTTGTCCCTTTGCCCTAACCGGAGAAAGAGATGGATCTGTCCATCTATTTCCTATCCCTATTCTGGGTCATGGGTCAGCAGCCCATACCTCCCTATCCCTGGCCATCACCTCTTCCGTATGTCCTGGGTCTGTTCTGGGGTCTTGTCCAGGTTGGAGATGCCTGAGACATCTTGATAGGAGTTGTCCAAGAGGCATCCTTGTTTTGATGCCCACACCACCTCAACCGGATCCTTTCAACAGGTGCAGAAGCTCTGTGAGCTGAACTGCTCACCCTATATCTACTGTAAGTGGCAACACAGATATAGTTAAATTGTCATGTTACTGTCTGTACCAATCTTTTTCCATTTCCAGGTCCTCTATTTCCCCCTCTCCAAGATACTTTAGCCCAAGTGATCCTAGGATTTATGTTATCAGTAGTAACTTAGTAGGTCTCCCAAGGCAAACTGGTCCTGGGTGAGAAGCCAGACTAAGTGTGCCTGGGGGATGGGCTCGTCAGCGAGCTCTTGGTGGCTGGGCTTTTAACCTAGCCACAAGGAGGTACATAGGAATGCCTCCTTGTTGGCCTGCCTGCAAGTGGAGCCAAAGGTGTTTGGATCAGGTGGCATTTAGAGGTGGAGACCTTGCTCACTTTCCCAATCTAAATACAACAGTTATGCCATTTTTTGCAAGAGTCTGTTCTTCTTGAGGGTGAAGACGGTATTTTATTGGTAAATATGGGGTTATCATGCTGCATGTTGCTGGATGAGCAGATATATTCTTTCTGATGATGCTGTGTGAAGACTTTTAATGAGAGCCAGGTTTTAAAATGACATGTTGGAAAAGGAACAATTCCTGATGATTTTTGCTAAGAAGACCTGCCGCTTACTCATCGTTGGTTTTAACCATTAAGCTGATCTTTTGTATAATTTTTACAAGCACAGTTTTCTAAGCTTACATTGCTCTTTAGAGAGCCTTTCATTATTCTTTGACTACCTGATCATTTTTGAAGACCTGTTGCAACTTTATTTCAATTTTTAATACTATGAAGCTCAAATGAGGTTTAAATTTCATAAAGCACAGACCATGTTGAAGTGTCCTAGATAGGTGCAGCAAAATGTGCCAGATATATCTGAAATTTTTGTTTTTTGCATCTTTGTCCTTTATGGGAATTTGTCTCTCTTTTTTTTTTTTGTTCCACACGTAAAGCACTTCTCATTAACTGCACTCAAATGTTAAATGAAAGCTGAGCAGACGTGACTGTGACCTAAGTGAAAAGCATAAAGTTGAGTTATCATCCTGGTTGCAGACAGTGTAATGCTGACACCTCTGATCACAATTCTACAGGATCCTGACACAATCACAAACTGTCTGCAAGTTGTTGCACAGTTCATATCAATGTTCTGCCCACCAGACGTTTTAGAAGTCAGAAGGTCAGAGTGGAACTGCCTACATGCTACATAAACTTCCCTTTCATGCCCTGAAATCACACCAGTTAAATGAGGTCAGCCACTGGGTCATTTTTGCGTTTCCTTCATCGTGCTTGTCCAGTTAGATGGAGGCCCTCAGATCTTCTTAGAGTCCTTTCGCATGTGAATGCGATATTGTCGATTTTCTCTGGGGTCACGGATCAGGAGGCATCAGCTCTGTGCTCCCCTGCCACGGAGATGGGCATGTTACTGATGGTCGTGTGGCGTTTGGTGTATCTTGATGGACACAGTGTGTGATTTGCAGCGACAAGCGGAACAAATGTCGGTAATGAGGTCACCTTGGCCGCCAGATCTGTGTCCGACTTTCAAACCTGATCTCTCCCTCTATCTCTCACACAAACACACACACACACGCACACACACACTCACACACAAACCACTTCAGAGAGAAATCACAGTATACACAGCCATATGAATAAAAATTAGATGCTTGGAATGCAGAAACAAGATGACTGACAGTTAAACTGATCTACTTACTGGTGTATGTATCTTTTTTGTTGTTGTTTTTTTTTTTTTATTTCAGTAAAAACAAGCATTGCACAAGTAAAACAGCTGTTAAATATGAAATGCTTGACAATTAGTGCTTGTAACAGCATAAAAAAATGAAAATTCTATATTAAAATTAATATTTAAGTACATATACAACTTTGATTACACCCTTGGTCTATGAAGTTCTGTAAATTACATATGATGGATGTATAAATGTCTCTTTTTCACAAGCATCTCAGTTTCTGTAAGTTTGTTTCTATCCATTTTGGAAATAGTGCATTTTTGCATCGCTGTTGCAAAGGTCTGGGAACATGATGAAACTGCTTAAAAAAAAAAAAAAGAGGTCGTCTATGTGAAGAAGAACAAGCAAATTAGACTTTCAGACAACTTGTTGTTTACAGTGTTACCAGATTTGCCTGTGATGAGACGAAAGAAGAAATCTAGCGCTACACATATTAAGAGCCTACATATCATTCTGAGCAAAATATTCAGGTCAGATGTGCACATTTAAAAATATGATCCTTGGTGTGTTATGTGTGCATAAATATGGTTTGTGTGTGTGAATGTTCTTTACTGCTTGATGGTGTTTCTACTTTCCTTTTCGATTGAATACGAGTATGTGCCTGTGTTCAAAGTATTGTGTGTGCATATGTGTGCAGTTTTGTTTCTTTATGGCTTTGACATGCTCGTATGTGTGTGAGTGCGTGTAAGACAAAGCAGATCTCATGCACACAGATCAGTGTCACACCACATAAGAGGACTTACCCGCCGAAGGGCAGATTGAAACCAGAAGCTTCTTAGGAATCAAACAGCAGCTGAAAAAAGCAGAGGACAGACAGTCTGGGATAATTCCTTCCAACACATTCACACAAAACCTCTGTCAATGATATGATTTAGACAGTACTGAATGTCACATTCAAAATCAAGGTACAAATTCTTATGCTGTTTGGAGTTTGACTTTGGGGCTGCGTTTAAAATATACCGTTCTCACAGAAAACCATATGCTGCTAAACTTTGTCATCTGGAAGCTTCATTTGTTTCCTAGATTTACTTAAATTTCTGTATGTGCGTGTCAGTTGTGACATCTTAAAAAGATTTTTTGATAGATGGATGGATGGACGGATAGATGGATAGAAGAATAAAGGGTGTCACCTGAAAGATGGCAGTAAATTGGGCTGGTACTTGTATAGCACTTTTCTACTCAGTTGAGCATTCAAAGCACTTTCTATAACAAGAATCATTAAGCCAATCACAGAGACATTCATGCAACACTTTGACATATGCTTGAGTGCTTTCTAACATTCTCACACACTCCGATGGAGGCTTTGGGGGGTACCTCAGGGATACTTAGGCATGTGGACTGGAGGAGTTGGGCATCGATCAACCGACCTTCTGGTTGGTGGATGACCACCTGATCCACAGCTGCCCCCCCCCCCACACACACACACACCACCCAAAAACATCTCAATCATGATTATACTATAAATTAGGAAGTTTCTGTAGTGATTGTGTTGTGGCTGGCTCACATACTTGACTTCTCAGGCTTGAAAAATTTCAATCACATTTCAGAAGGTCAAATCTCAGGTATAAGAAAAAATCAGGCATGTTTATGTTATGCAATGTAGGCTTATTGTTCATTGTTGACTTATATATAGAGAGAGAAAATGCAGAATTTTAGAGTGAAACTAACCCATTCTGCACTGTGGACTAAGCGCTGTTTCACATTTTGATGTGAGAGCGGGTTAGCATAGAAGCTGGTCTCTGGGTTGGTTGATCATTACGGATTTATAAAGAAGGTGTTGTTCACTTCTGACACACTGACATGAAAACTTGTCACCTCCTTTTAAAGCCCGTTTAGCTTTAAATCCATCAGTATACTGCAGACAGCTTCTACCTGCATCTCTGTTTTCCTTCAGCATAGAAAAGGCATTAATGATAGTGAACTCCTTCATCCTGTTGTTGACACTCAGTACATTAGAAATCGCTTGGCCCTGCAGGTAAAAGCCAGGCCGTGATGCACTGGAGCCCCCAGGGAGGAGAGATGTCTCCCTCTTATCCTCTGAATCTGTCCCACATATGTAGCTTCTGAGTGGGCGCTAGTAGCCTAATGCCAGTTTACCCACCGGTCACATCTGTGTTTTTTTCTTGTTGTTGTTTTTTTCTTAAGTCTACTAGTGTGGCAGAAAGCCCAGGCTTTTTTGTTTTTATTGCATATGTGTGTGTGTGTTTTGTTTGCTGTTTTGTTTCTTTTGTTATTTATGCCAGAGGCTGCCCTTTATTTACAGTCTAAGCCCTATTGCTCAGGCTCCTGAGGGGAGCTGCCAGCATTCGGTCTCCTCTCCCAGCACCGCCCTCCCTCCCAACACCTGCATCCCTCCTTTGCCTGTTTCTGCTCAAAGTCATCTGGCATTTTTCCAAATGCAATATTCTTAATGTTTCTATTATTTATATTCAGTAAAACAGTAATAGTAAGGCAGCAGACAACATCTCACTTTTAATCTCAATCAGATAACCTGACATTACCAGTATCAGTGGCTGCTGTCAGTTCTCCAAATTTTATCACGTCACCAGATTTTAGTCCCACCTGGATTGTAATTAGGAGCCACAGGACAAGATGGCTTGTTTTCCGAGGATAACGTCTTGATATAGCAGGCTCTCTTATCGTACAGTTACCCATCAGGCTACTGTGCCCCAAGGCTAAGTTGATACTGGAATGTGCCATCTTCTTCTGTGGCTTCTCTGATGTGGACATTTCAGAGCAGCCTGCTGCCCGGAGATATGTTTGTAGAAGTGAAACGTGACCAAATTCATTCCTTTCTTCTGACTGGTTTCTGTAATTGTCCTTTGACGTATTTGCTCACAAGGTCAAAGAAATATCTGAAGGCTGATGCGACTATATCGTTGATAAAGATAATGTTGAAAACTCCTGCTACCATGTACAGTATTATAATTTTGAGAGGTTGCAGATACCTCAGAACTGTTAAATTCAGTGCCTTAACTTTAATGGCTATAGAGAGAACAGTGATTGCTCCCTCATTCAATAGTTTCAACTGTCTGCACCGGGGTCAGTTTTGCTAAATCTGTCTTACACAAAAGCAACAGTTTTTTGCTTTGTGTGATGGCTTCCAGTCAACACACATTCAGCCAGAACAGCCACAGCATGAATAAGATGAGCAACCTCGAGCATCCACGGCCCCTCGAATACTTTGTTGTACAAGCGAGATGAGGAGGCGAGAAAAACGATTGAAAGCTCAAGGTTTTCTCTTTTAGTGTTTGGGCTGCTTGTCCTCCCTCCAGTGATAATGGAGGATATTCCCTCTAAGTTGAATTTCAGCACAAGAGAAGCCAATGCGACCCCCAACCACCACCACCACCACCTGACTGCCCAGCAACTTGGCCTTGACTGCTTCACAGTGCAGATAGGGAACGCACACAGTCTCACTCATTAAATGCATATATATATATATATATATGTATATGAACATTTATAAAACAACAATGACACATTATTAAAAGCTTTATTTGCATTGTGTTGTATTTCTTCTTATGGCATCTAATCCTGTATTTTAAAAGAACAACAAAAAGCTTTTGAGACATCACCTGTTAACTTAAAATATTACTGGTAAAGTTATATACATATATACACACATATATATATATAAAACTAAAACTATATATAAAACAAAAAAAACGATTTAAAAAAAGAATAAAGAAAAGAGAACTTTAAAAAATGTTCTCATGGGACTTTTGAGAAGACTACTGTTGTATACAGTAGTTGAAGCTACAAATGTTGGAGGAAACCGGAGTGCCCGGAGGAAACTCATGTAGCACGGTGGCGCGGTGGTTAGCACTATGGTTAGTACTGCTGCCTCACAGTTAGAATAACATGTGAAAGGCCTGGGTTCGATTCCACCTTGGCCTGGGCCTCCGTCTGTGGAGTTTGCATGCTTTCTCCCAGTGGGTTTCTTCCCACATGTTCAAAGACATGAGGTTTAATGTCCTAAATAAATATAATATTGTTGCCTAGTGTTCTTTTTACATTTATTTTTTTTTATTTTTCAAATAAGTTAAACCACCAGGGGTTTCTTCATTGAAATCTGAATAACTATAATAGCACTTTACCCAATCTGTTGGTTTAATAACAATTTAAAAAATAAAACTTTTCAAAAACTAAATAATAAACAGGTTTGTCGTTAAATATATATTTCCATTCATTCAAAATTGTATTAGCAAAAGGATTTTTTGATGGGATTTTTTACTGTCTCTTGGTATTGCATTGTCTATCACTACAGCCTCCTTCCTCTATTTGTCCACCGCTACTGCGTACATTCTCAGGGTGTTGGATTTGGGGTAAAACCCTCCATGTCATCCTTGTACTGTAGAGGAGAGGGGTGATGTTTGCTCCATTTCTTAGTTGGTGTCTGTAGGCAGTCTTTTTAATGATCTGGCTGAGGGGATTCAGGCCTATACAGAACAGTAGTGGGGACAGAGCATCTTCTTGGTAAGTCCCATATTTGATGGTGAATTGTGCATTTGGCTTGAAGTTGGCCTCCAGATCCCTGTTGAGTTCCTGATGAAGGCTCCTAGGGTCCTGTTGATCTTGTACAGTTCTAGGCATTCCAGGATCCATGTGTGTGGCATCGAGTCATACCCTTTCTTGTAATCAATCCAGGCGGTGCACAGGTTGGTCACTGTGGTCTTACAGTCTCGAGTTACTGCTACTACCAGTAGCTGGTATTTTGCTTCTCTGGTATTTCTGACAATTCCTTTCTGGGCTCCGCTCATGTATTAAGCTGTGCCTGTTCATCGTAGCTACTGTGATGTCTGACGGAAGTTTCCATGTTGTGCTGAGGCAGGTTAGGCCAGTAGTTGGATGGAACTGGTCCCTTCTGGGGATCCTTGGAGTTCAGGACTGTCCGGCCTTTGGGCAGCCATTCCAGGTGCATCTTAGCCATTAGCAGCTGGTTCATTTGTGCTGCGAGATGCTTATGGAGTGCAGTTAGCTTCTTTAGCCAGTAGATGTGGATCATATCAGGGATTGTCTATAGTGCTGCATTCACATTTTCTAGTTGACTTTCAGAGGGGCCTTCACATAGTCTTGATAATCGGCCATGGAGGGCCTAGGTTTCTAGTTTAGCCATGATATATATAGTTTATCATGGTTCTAAAAAAAAACTCTATTTATTTCTCTTAATGTCTGTTAGTACTTAAGCTCTAAAGTAAACACATTCTGAGTGGCCATTTGTCATTGCACAGGAGCTTACACACATGCTTACAACCTGCACAAGAGAAAGGGGGAATAGCACACCTTGTAACCAAGTGAAGTGCTTAAAATACATACAATTATTTGATTTCACTGCAGTCATTAAAAGGTATATTACAAGATGCTTCACTATATATGTACACATTAAAGTTCTGATAAAAGTACAGAGAAGCAAAGACAGTGCACAGCAAAGCAGGGTGAAGAGAAGAAGAGTAGCCTTAACAGTGGCACATTGGTGCAAGATCCCTGAAAGAGAAGATGCCAGGAACTGCGTGTTGGCTCAGTTTTTAAGATTTGCAAGGTGGTCTGTCTGCCAGTTGTCACTCGAGATTTGATGGTCACATGAAGGCCTCTACTCTTGGCACTGACATGCTTCGTGGATAATGTGAATGCAGCTCAGCAGATCAAAATTTTGCAAAACCAAAGTGTGAACACAGTGAAGATGAGCTGAAGATCAGACCATCCAATTCACAGGAGATGACTGATTCTGGCAGCAGTTAGCCGTCTTTGTGTTACAACCAAAGCGAGCTGAAATAAAGTTGAAATCTTGGACTCTCTTCTGAGGTGTCATACGAAAATTTTATTGTCAGACATCTTCAATAAATCACAAGAAAAAGGTTGTTTTGATTTGTTTTGAAAGATGTGAATGTGTGCTACAAAACAACCTGAATTTAGCAAAGGAAAAGAGAAGATTTCAGTCTGTACTAAAGGCAAATGGTGATGTCAGGTGCAGAAAAGCTCATCAAAATGGCCATACCTTTACTTGTATACAGTCCCAGCTTTTATGCTTTCCCATGTCAACATCTTTCTTTTCGACTATGCAATGTGCCATTGCACTCTCTGAACCAGCCCGTGCTGCAGCACCTGGTGATCAGATGGCAACCAGTTTGCTTGCCAGCATTACCACCGTCTGCTCTCTCCCTCTCAAAACGTGCTCTCTCACCCAGTCAGCCCAGAAGATGAGTCATATGTACTGTAAAGGTCATCCATCAGAGTGATGGAGGAGGGAGGCGTTAAGTGTTGGCTTTCCATGTCAATTTTTTTGTCAGTAAACCATTTGTCCATTTGTCAGTAAGTGGAGCCTCTCTTCTTCCTCTTCTGCTTCTTACTTGCTCTCACTTGGTAATTTTTCCAAGAAGGATGGCCGCAAAGTTGACAATACATTACAATTTTTCTTCGAAGTGTTAGTATTTAAGTTTTATGTTACAAAACTGGCCTTATGTACTGCAGTAACAAAACTTTGAACAGGCTGCAATGTAATTATGGAGAATGAAACAGTGATGTAAAGTATTACTGGGAAAAATAATATGATTATAGTAGAATATTTAATTGTGCAGCTTTGATAAACAACCTAATTGTAATTTAATTATTTCAAATAAAATAAAAAGTTTGATACAAAAATCTTTTTAGAAATGTGTTGTACTTAAAAAAAATAAAAAATAACAATGGTTGGGCTTGAACTGATATCACACTAATTTGTTTTTCAGAGCTTCACACCAACTTTTACAGGCTGTCTAAACTCCCTTGAAAAAACTGTTTTGTGACGCTTCGTAGCAGTTTGGAAAGACTGATATTAGTCTTTTTTCTTAAGAATGGAACTCAAACTCTTGACTACTTAAAGGCATCAGGAAACTTTAACAAACACTAGAGACATGGGAAACTCCAAGAAAGTTTTATAATAAGCTCAGTGATAAATATGTTATATATTGTTAATCTAAACTAGCAGTAAAATAGCAGTACCAATTACAAGAATTACATTGCCTTTTTAAGTAGTCCTTTATGAATAAACTTACAGGAACCTAAAGCAATTACATAAAATAACCAGAAAATATGGCGTAATTATTACGTCGCACTTTTATGGAAAATCACAAATGTTCCTTTCCACTCAGTATGAGCTGACCAGAGGGTTCACATAAAATATTCAATTCAATTCAATTCAATTTTATTTATTTAGCACCAAATCACAACAAACAGTCGCCTCAAGGCACTTTATATTGTAGGGTGAAGACCCTACAGTAATTAAAATATAGTATGCTCTGTTTTGGTTCGTAGTTCTTAGATTGTCATCTATTTCCTTAGTCGTGTGAGTCTTCGGTTCTTATTTCCACCTTATCTTTGTTTTAGTTTGTTTCTTTCTCGTCTCATCCTCCTGTGTCTTTTTTTCTCTGTGTCAAGTTTTCTCATGTCTGTGTATCCCTGCTATGTTATTGTTTCTCACTTCCTGTTTTGGTTTGGTAGTTATTTCTCTCCAGAGCCTTGTGTCTACCCACACAACATAGTACAAGCACTCAGATCATATTTTGAATATCCCCAATGACGATGCAGTAACTCCAAAGCAAAGATCCCAGAAAGTTAATTCTTTACGTCTGGACAGTGTTTTCAGTGGGGGAAAACCTTTCATCGCTCATCGAAGTGACTTCTTGAGTCTCAGGTGATTGCAGTTTTCCCTAACTTTATAAATTTTATAAACAGAACAGTTTCATAATAACTGAAACAAGCTCAGTTTTATGATAATATGCAAATGGTCAGTTTCATGACCATTGATCAGCTGGCTATGAGTATCATGGAGAATTGGGGAATGGCTGCAATCACAGCACTGTAAGGTGGTGAAAGATGTACCCTCCTGGAATCAGCAATGGTATTTCCTTTTTCACATAAATTCCCTCCTCCAGTTTTCCTCCCTGTTCAGGATGTGCACATGCTTATCCACTAGCTCGTGGGTATAAATAGACGGCAGAGTCCTGGCCCGATGAGGTAGATCTTCTGTGTTGTGTCATCCTCTTAGCCAGAGGTTGTTTGGTTTCCCCGATGTATAATTCACAGCAATCCTCATGGCACTCAACTGCGCACACTATATTGCTGAAGAAGTCATTTGGACGAGTGATGTTTCTCCCACTGAAAATGTTGCGTCCTGATGAATCAACTTTTTGGGATTTCCTTACCTGGATTAGTAAGCATGCATCAGTACATCTAAAGCAAACAGTAAGCTTTATTTACTGCCACTAGCCATTGCATGTTGGGCGGTCTGCCAGGGAGGTTCTCCTTTGTCTGAAGAAAAGGAAAGAAGGAAAGCCCTTACCTTTTTTTGTGACTGGTTTCCCTCCCTCCACAGCTGGGTGAAACCTGGCTCGCTGTGGGAGGTTTGATAGATGGCAGCGAAGGTTCTGGCAGCCCTATCTCTGACTTTGCCAAGCGATTGTCATCTGCCACTTATCAGCCCTATAAACACCCCCCAGAAAGCACTTTTTCAGGGAGAAGGGTAGAGAGAGGATAACAGGGGTGACAAGAAGACTGAAGCGAGCGCTGAGGAAAAGAGGGAGGAAAGTGAGAGATTGGGTGAGGGAAAAGAATGCAAAAAGAGGACAAGGGAGCAAGCTCCACATTCTCACTAGCTAGTTTTATATATAT
>VUQK01004294.1:12314-22863 GCA_015106715.1 Bujurquina vittata | reverse complement strand
TTAGCATTGATGCAATGATTCAATGGCAACAACAATATTTAGCTTCTAGAAATAATGTTTTGGTTTGTTTTTTTTTTTCTATTAACGAGAAGTGAAGTCTGCATTCAGAGATTGGAGAGATATTGTTGGACTATGTCACAGGTTTGTTAGCCAGGCCATGGTTTGTGTCCTTTGTGTTTTGCTTGGTTTTCATTAACTGAGTTGTTTCCCTTTTATTTACTGCTTGGTTCAACTTTTGGTGCACCAAAAACTGTTGGGTTGTGTTGGGTTAACATACGCCCTTCACAATGTAAACACTGCATGTTAAAATATGACACTGAGCCAGTGTGTCTTTTAATAGTCCCCTTGGGGCATTTTAGAGTAAGACTTGTCACATTGGCATAAACTAATTATTTTATCTCCACACTAATATCAAGTGACATCACGTGCAAATCTGAGAGAAGGCTTGAGCCTTGACAAAATATTTGGGGTTTTTTGCACTTTTAGAAAGGTGTTGATTCTTCTTCATGTTTATTATTGGAGTGGTAGGTAGACATAGGATGGAGCTAAATAACAGACTCTAACCTAATAGAGAGGGCATCTTCCAATTACATTAAATTATACTTTGGCTCTGTGGTAGCTTTAATTATCCTCCACTCTGACTGCCATTAATTTACATAGTTTCAGGATTGAAAATCATTGAGTCACCAAGGCCACAGAGAAGACAGCAGTGATTTCTTCACACTGAGACTTGTGTCCAATTAAATGAATGCATGTTTGTTGGGAGGAAAGAGGTTGGAAGATAAGGTTGCTGTGGCAGCAACCATAGTCCTGGAGTGGCACGAATCGTCCTACACTCCAACTACGTCCAGCTCACTTTTGTCCCCACAAATCGAGGCACTTCCAATCTGTCTGCGAGAGTGTTTTCACAAAAAGATTGAGGCAAGGAGGAGGGAATAGTTAATGAAACAGAAATTTAAATAAGAAAAACAACAGTAGATGGCTTTTTCCATCATCATTTAATGTAATCGCTACTCAAGCATACAGGGCAGGAACAAACAGTCACTTTTACCAGAATGCTGACATGCTATTTGCAACAAAATGATTGAAGTGCTACAATTTAGAGCAGCTGATTTCTGATTGAAACCAAGAGAGGTTTGAGCTTTTGCAGTTTTTGGTTGTTTGTATGGCAGATTCTGACAGTAATTAGCATTAAGGGATATCTTGATTTTACTTCTCAAAGTCAAAGGGGAAATGTACTATACTAGAGTGATATTTCTAGTATCGTGGCTAACTTTGTTCTACAAGAATCTGCTGTTTTATGATCCCCTGTATTTAGATTTTGAGCAGCATTGGTGATTAAAAGTGCAGATATGTTGGCTTATTTCTATTTCCCTTCCTCAGTGTTGCAAAAGTATAATGCTTTTTTCTTTTGAACACTTATACTTAACATGACACATGATTTTCACATTGCATTAAAAACTATCTGATTAAATCTTAAGGCATGTTGTCATTACCTAAGTCCCTGCTTTTCAGCAGCATTGCTCTGGGAGACTCTTGATCGAGCACTTGAATGTGCAAGACAAGGGTCATATGACAGACACTGGTTGCCAAGGTAGCACCAGCGCTTGTGAGCGTCTGCAGTAGGGTTGATTACTTTCTTAAAAATAGCGTACTTAGCAATGCTATTAAGAAACAGCCCACAGATTTCTCTCTTTGTCACTTGACCCCTACACACCCTTTGCAAAGTGTCTTAGGGAGGACACTGGTTTCCCAGCCTTAACAAACTACTTGTTTTACTTAAATGAACTTAACCAAATTGCAACAAGTGGCAGACTGGGGAAAAATGCTTATATGAGTTGTTTTTGGAAAACACTGAGAAGTGGCCTATTTTATCATCCAGTCATAAAGACAATTTGCCAGCTGAACCACCAATTTGATAACCTTACATAAAGTGTATTAGTATGGGGCAGGGGGCAGGAAAGAGTTAGATAAATACACTATATTGCCAAAAGTATTCATTCACCCATCTTGTCTGACTGCATTGTGCCAAGTGCAAAGTTTGGGGGGGGGGTATGTTGTGTGGTTGTTTTTCAGGAGTCAACCTCTTAATTCCAGTGAAAGGAACTCTTAATGCTTCAGCATACCAAGACATTTTGAACAATTTCGTGCTCCTAACATTGTGGGAACAGTTAGGGAATGGTCCCTTCCTGTTCCAACATGACTGCGCACCAGTGCTTAAAGTAAGGTCCATAAAAACATGAGTGAGTTAGTTTGGTGTGGAAGAACTTGACTGGCCCTGCACAGAGTCCTGACCTCAACCCAACAGAACACCTTTGAGAAGAATTAGAGTGGAGACTTTGAGCCAGGCCTACTCATCCAATGTCAGCGTCTGACCTCACAAATGTGCTTCTGGAAGACTGGTCAAAAGTTCCTATAAACACCTAAACTTGTGGAAAGCCTTCCCAGAAGACTTGAAGCTGTTATAACTGCCTTACTGTTTTGACTAAGCCATATGCCATATGTGTATGTCCTTTTCTTGCCCAGGACACACTTGAAAAAGAGATTTTAATCTCAGTGTGTTCTCTTCCTGGTTAAATAAAGGTAAAATAAAAATTAAAAAACAGGGAAGGCCGTTGAGAGCAAGCTCTATTTTACACGCGTCAGTCAGACAAATCAAATTTGACATGCTTTATTACAGTAACCAAATATTACTAAAATTTGGGATCTAGGCTCAAATCTCTTCTCTCCCTTCAGCTAGGTTACGTATACAGTTGTGGTCAAAAGGTTACATACATTCGTCATGGGCATAAATGTCATGGTAATGTGAGGCTTTTAATGATTTCTTTGAATGTTTTTTATAACTCTTTTTATTGTAGATTTGATCAAATTGAAAATTGTTTGTCATCAATTTGTTTTTTTTCCCTTTTAATTTATATTTACCATTTTTATTAAGTTTTCGGATCAAAAACACATATTTATTAGTTTGTTTACATGTACAGAACTAGAAAAACATAGTTTAAACCCAAAGACAATAAAGTAGAAATTTGTTACCTAGTCTTTTACAGCATAGCCCTTAAAAAATAGTATTGGGTGCACATATTTTTCCCATCCACAATCCTACGTATGAAATTACAATGATATTCATGCCCATGATAAGTATATGTAATCCTTTGACCAGAACTGTAGATATCAGGGACTGATGGGTAGATATCCCCAACTGCTGGATGCTGGGATGCTGGCGTTGTCAAAACAGCAGGGGCCAGTTTCACTGACACATCAGAGGGGTGAGACACACTGGAATAACAGTTAAAATAATTTTGAGTGCATAGACACACACAGAAAAACCCCACAGTTTATTCTCTTTATATCTGCAGCTTTTCCTTAGCCTTACCTTATATTCTTGTTGCCCTTAGATTGTACCATAGTTTCCTGTAGTCTCAGTTCAAGTTTAATCATAACTGTTAGTCACCTTTTTGATGCAATACACATAAAAAGGCTCATTTCAATTTTTACTGTACATTATTATATATTGCACGTAGGTAGGATGTAATCTCCTCATAATCCATAACAGATGATCTGGATTTCAGAATTCATTTTCATGTCAGATCTTGTTGAAAAGAATTTCTGATCCCAAAGTGTTGTTTGTTGTCTCGCTCTATACCACTGAGTCACAACAAGCAGCTTTCATAATGATTTCACTGAGAATATATTCCTGTCTGTGGTCTCTGTGAGCAGAGTGATAGCATCACTCGTAATGACACAGTATTGTTGTCTGCAGCCTGCCCAGGTGCCTGAATAGAGAGCTGGATTTGAATGAGAATATTCATGAAGCAAAGAGACACACATACTGGATCAAGGTTGTCTGTTGGCTGCTGCATCCCATTCCACCTGCAATTTTTATCACAAAGAAGAAAAGGAATCATTGAAAATCTAAACAATGCCATTTTTGTGAGCTGTTATACATACATGTATATGCACACAGTATGTACCTGCACGTGTAAATACACTTGGAGTGGTTATATGTCTGTGGGGGTGGGGTGGGGGTGGGAGTGTGTGTTTGTGTGTGTGTGTTTTCGGGCACTCATGGATCCATCTGCATCTCCTGCCATAGATATTCAAATGGCTCCACGTGAAAAATTGAATCAAGAGGCTGTTGAAGTGCTGGCTCTTCTTTTTCTCTGTGGCCGTGATGTGGCGCGTCTTTGATATGGTAATGACAGCTCACCACAGGGGCCCTGAGGGCCAGATGCATGCTGGGATGTAACCCAGGTGTCTGTCAGATTGTGTGGCCTACCTGCTTACAGGAGACAGTTTGCTTACTAAAGAAAAGCACTCTTTGCCACAGAGGATCCAATATTTTCAAGATTTTGCATCATATAAAAGGATTGCGTTTATGGATCATCATCATTTTGCCACAAAATGCTCCACCTACTTATATCAAACAATATATAGTGGATTATGCAGCATATTTATGTTGCTAGAGATACAGATTGGTGCATTTTAAAAGATTGTAATTGTTTATTCTTGGATTAATTTAGAGAATTTTTCTCAACATATTAAAAGTGTGAGGCTTCTTGGTGCTCTCTGGTTATGCAGTGGACCAAGATTCTGCACCAGCATTCACCTTTTAGTAAAAGCGGTTCCACTGTTATTTCAACTATACAGAATCTTCTCATCTCAAAAGTCACATCTTTTCGGTTGACTTCTGCTTTTGAACTCTAAGTAATGTGGCACTGCTGTAGTGCCATCCAACTCTGAACTTCAAGGGACTTTTCCAGTTTTATGCCCCTCACAACTGGAAAGAGCTGGTGAGACAGCTTAAATTTAGACATTCATTTGCCTGATAGAGACGAGTTAGTAAAGCTGGCTTTAACTTTTATATGTCGTGTGTATGAAACACGACAGGCTGTTGAGTATTTTCTGAATGTGTAGCTCCAGGATGTCTCCATGATAAGATCAGGGCTCTTGGGAAATTGATCATCTTTTGCAGGACTCCCTGTTCTTGTTACTGAGGTTATTTTTTTCATTTGTTTTAGAATTGGTTCCCTGCTGCAGGATTAATTTTCCTGATAGATAAAAGAATCTAAACATAGCCCCTAAACTTTGTCTGTAATTTTTTTTATACAGTAACAAAACGCCCCCGAAACATTAGGTAGACATTAGATACAATTGTTACAACATACCATAGCTGCAAGAAATGGGCATCCAAAACAGAGTTGCAAAAAAATTCTGTTATTGTAATCAATGAAAATATTCTTGACTTAACCTGAAATTAAAGCTTGACCATGGAAGTGACCACAAACCAGAAATTTTTTCAAACCATTAAAAATGATGCAGTATGATAACTTGCTGCTTCTGTAGCTTGCAGTTGACTTCAGGGTTTCTAAATCCATGTTTACAAAGTAAGCTTCTAAGACTTGGGAGAAAATTTTAAATAAAATTCTTTAAATTACTCTTATTACAGTGGCCCTGTTTGTTTTATTTGAAATCAATAGCAAATAAAAATTGAATGCAACCCATACAAAAAATTGAGCATACGCTTTTTACACATACTGTTTCATTTGATGCCCAAGTGTGTCGCTGCAGCTTAGCATTTCCATGTTTTGTGAGTCCTGTCTCACACCTCGTCTAGATCCCGGTCTGCACGTACAGCATGCATTGTATTCTGACTGTGAGCTGCACTTCAACAGACCGGCAGCCTGCTTACAGGTTGCTGGCGGACACCCGCTGGGCTTTCTGGCAAACAGCATGGCACAACAGACAGCTGGCATACAACGTTCACACCTCCCCTCCTATTTTCCCCAGGTGCTAAATGGGCTGTTAGGTACAGCTGAGGTCATCCACAAAAAAAGGTATATGAAAATAAAAGCCCAGAAATTCAATGCACCTCCACAGTCTGGATCTTTCTCTTGGGCAAAAATGCATTCCCGAAAGGCCACGCTCAAGCAAACAAGGCGGGTAATGACACTAGCATCAAGCCTAGCATTATGCACCTGTGGGCTCAGTTTAATGTCCTAAATAGTGGGCTCTAATTTGGACTGGACATACTGCATCACTGTTGTCTATACACATCATTGAGCAAATGATCTGATACTGCGAAATGGCCCTTCTCATTAACTACGTCTCACGCCTGATTAGCCAGTGGTATCTTGGTGTGATAGTTGGTAGCGGATGTTGTTGTCTAGTCATTCGTTAACATAAACAATACAATGTCTGCAAATGCAGAGGAAGATCAGGATGTGTGTGTGTCTGTGTGTTTTTTTTAAAGACAGCAATTTCTTCTATTAGTTCACAAAGCTCTGCAGTACATCTTTGATTTGCTCACTGTCTACGACCCAGTCAGACCTCTCAGGTCATCAGGTGCAGAGCTGTTCCCAGGATTAGAGCTAAGTTTGCTGAGGGTGTTTTCAGCTATTGTGGCCCTGTTCTTTGGAAGAAGCTGCCTGCTGACCTGAGATCAATTCCATCTGTGCATACATCCAAAAACAGTCTCAAAACCTTTATATTCTCTTCGGCTTACACTTGATGGGTCTTTTGTTTTTCCAGCCATCCATCCATTCACTTTTGCTTATCCTTTTCAGGGTCAATTAGCCAATTAAACTAACCCCAGTAAGTGCGTGTCTTTGGACTGTGGGAGGAAACCAGAGCACCCGGGGAAAACCCACGCAGACACAGGGAGAGCATGCAAACTCCACAGAGAGAGGCCGGGCCAAGGTGGAATCAAACCCAGGCCTTCCAGCTGGTATTCAAACTGTGAGGCAGCAGTGCTAACCACCACGCCGCCGTGCTGCCCTAGTAGTGTGTGCGTGTATGCATGCCTGATTCTTGCTTGTGGTCCAGTTGCTCTTTCATTCAGCTGCAGAGACCGAAGTTGTTCTCCATTTACATGGTGAACTTCAGTGCCACTCCCTTTCTTATTCAGCCAATCAGCATTATACCTACACACAGCATCTTCCACACTGCTCTTTGCTTGTCGGGTTTTGCGGGACTCCAAATACCCATGCAAATGGAAACAAATGCAGTATGATGAAACCTTTATAATACCAGAGGGGCCCGAACAAGGAAAATGGAGTCTATGCTACAGCTCCCAAACAGCAATGGCTTGTTTTTAGTCCAGTACGCTACACATCTTCTAGACATAATAGCAAACATTATTTTGATAACACAAAAGTAACATTGGTATATGCACACAGTTTTATATAGTGAGAGAACAGATTCATCTAATAGTAAAAGTAAATTCCCCCTAGCATTGTCCATGTAACCTACTAAGCTTCAAGTCAAAATTAATAGGTTTCCAGTGTTCTCATGAAATATGTAGTCATTTTAACTCAAGTAGCTCCGAAGCCTCTTCACCCATTTGCCATATCATCTGTATTTGGCGCACACAGGAATAGAAAATAAGACACTCTACATTTAACTTGTAGTCAGACGTTCACACAGATTCTGACCTATACAAGGTAATCTGGGTGCAAATCCCAGTCTCTGGTGGGAGAGGATTAAAGAAAAGAATGTTTAATAATAATCGTGAACTGATGTTCAAACTCCCAGCTTTAAACTTTTCAGCCCCACAGCCACGCTCATACTTGTTCTTGCTGCAAAGCCAAATTTGATTGAGACCATTTTTTTAATTCAAGTCCAGATCCAAAGATGTCATATTTTTGAAGATACAATATCTAATTTGAGTCTAAAATTAACACCTAAATATTATAAAACTTGAAGGGCAGTCAGAGAGTGCAGGCCAGTAGTCCACTCTTTCCATGGTATAAGATCCCATTTTGGTGGAGGCACACACATCAATAACTATTAGGTTAAATGCATTGAAGCTTATGGGCACTTCTTATGTTTTGCATCGTAGATATGTGGTCCTGGTATCAGGTTTGGTTTTGGTAAAAAAAAAAAAAATCAAAAATCAAAGCTTTTGGCCTCACATCCTGTTTTGCAGAGTCACAGCTCTTTCATGAAAGCCAGTATGGCAGAAATTCCCATGATCTACAGTACTGATGGCATTAGGTGCTCTTTAACCTAGCTTGATTAAGCATGGATTTTTCTTAATTCTGGTTCAAACCTAAATGAGTAAATGTACCTCCACTTTCGGCCCACAAGTGGTTCTTCAGTGTTTGAGCACAAAGATCAAAATTCAGTAGGTTCTTCCTTTACCTCTGCTCCACCATTCTATCACCATCAATGAAAATAGATTTTTGTGTAATTCTAATAACAAACAATACAAATGATATAGCATTAGTGGGTGTAATGCAGTTTACAACATGTAAACCTTGGAATCCATAAAAAAGATAACATAATTATGGTTCTTTTAGGCATTCAGTCCTGACTTTGGTTGCAGTAGTTTAGCAATGGCTGATGTTAGGTTTATATGCTGCTGTTTTCAGAAGATCTGGTAACAGCTGCATTTAGTTTTCTTTTAATCCTCTATATTTTGTCAAACATGGACTCATGAACTGAAATATGTTAGCATAAACATCCTATACCTCAATTTATCCAACCCTGGAGCTACTGGTGGGGAAATTAAAGGATGGAATTGGATTTTAATAAGTAAAAAAAACACAGTACCCCATAACAGAATAATAACATACATGTGTCCTGCTAGCAAGGAAAGAACTACAAAAGAAGACAGAAACTGCACATATGCAATGCTACAGAACTGTGTGTAATCTTGTTGGTTGTTTATATGTTGACGTGGTGCTCGTCTTCCTCTGAACATCTGCCTTCCCCAAATCCCTTGTTCTGCCGGTAGCAACAGCGGCACCACACACTGCGTAGCATCTGCTGCTAAAGGTTTCTGTTAGCTGGGAGGCTGGTTGCTCGTCTACAGAGTGTACCGGACACTGACAGGCAGGCTCAGAGACAGCAGGCACAATGCTCCCCAGGTGGGCACAGAGAGGTCTGTCAGGACCCGGAGGCTCAGCCGTAATTACCCCCACCCACTGCAACAACCATTACAAGCTCCCTCGAATATCTTCCTCCCTCCATGGGGTTGAGCAGAATGCATCAGGGGCCTGTCTGATGTATGCTGCAGTCCTACAGCTGACAGAGCTAATGTGTGATGGTGGACTGATCTGTTTATACAGCTGTGGAGTGGGTGTGTGTGCAGGCGGTGTGCACATTGCTGGATCTGGGAATGCAGAACACATCTATATGTACATAATTGCATGCAAATCACAATACAAACCTGCAGAAGAATATACAATTTCTCTTTGAAAGGGGGCCCATTGTCACAGGCTGGTTCTATGGAGTGCAAATGTGAAGTTTTTCTGCCTTTCTGTGTTTATGATTTTGTATTTCGTACACTGGACTGTTGATGAAAGAAACATTCACACCTCTTTATTTTGTCTAATTTTCATTAAGACAAGGATTGGATCCCCTTTCCTTTGTTGAAGTGTTCCTGACATGGCATCTGTTGCATCATCCAATAATCCACCAGTGTACCAGAAATAATGTAGACAAGCAGTCAATGTAGCATCATAAGCTGCTTCATAATTACCAAAAATCATAATTTAAAAAAAAGAGGAAGGTTTAACTCTAAATGTTTGTTTTATGTTTTTAGTTGTGTTTCAGCATCATGGTCAATAGTGAAAGGCAAATATTTGATTAAGGCTAAACTAACCTAAACAATTGTATATGCTTATTCAGTTTGATTGAATGTTACTGGAATAATGTTTGGTAAGGTAGTTGTATTTCTCATCTTTCCAGTTTATATTATAATTAACTAGGATGCCATCAGTCAGTCATCAGTCAGCTGTGTAACAATTAAAACGGGCAGCTAAATGCTTTGAAACAGCTCATCTCTACTTAATCTCTGTTGCAACCTTTATGTGTTGTGACCCTTTTCAATTTGATATCTGAACAGTAAGTAACTAAAAATTGAATTACATATTTAATTATCAGCTTACACTTCCCATCCATATGCCACAATTTCACATTGATTCCTGGGTTATTAAAGGGAAAAGTAAATAAATTTTAGCTTCTGACATCACAGAACCTATACAGCACTGACTGCAAGTGAACCGCAGTAACTCCGGTGGACATTAGTTCCTCCAGCTCAACTAAAGTGACAGAATATTACGTGCATGTACTGTGCACTTGAGTTTTAAGGTTTTGTCCTTCAAGGCTGACCATCTGTGCTTATGGATATGTTATGCTCTTCAGCATGTGCGCACATATGAGCAGGCAAGATCTCACAAGCTCACACAAGCTCACTGAACAAGCGCAAAGGTACACATTCTCACTGAAAGCCACAGTCTTTGTTGAGGTGGAACAGGTGAAGGTGAATGTCAGACAGTGTGAGAGCATTCCTCCACCTACACAATGGCTCATACAAACTGCACTGGCTGCTAAATTGAAAATCCAATTTTTCATGGAAAATAATATATCATGGACATTGTATTCAAGTCTTTGTGTCACCTTATAAACACACACACACACACACATATATATATATATATATATATACATATATATATATGAGTTTCTGTCTCCTGAATCCTATATATATATATACATACCTCAATCAAATCTTCGACCTTTGTACACCTCTAAAAATAAAAAGAAA
>VUQK01004294.1:2097-12294 GCA_015106715.1 Bujurquina vittata | reverse complement strand
ATATATATATATATATATATATATATATATACATACCTCAATCAAATCTTCGACCTTTGTACACCTCTAAAAGTAAAAAGATCCACATTCCAAAAAGCAACAACTTGTCTTGCAAAAAGGCTGAACAAAAATGTATGAACAAGTAGTAACATTCTCACAATTCACTCCTTTAAATAGACAGGCATCCTGGATGAGTGAACATTTAATACCATTTTAGGCATTTAGCAGTGTTACGCAATTGCCACATGTGCCACACGTGGCATGGGTTGAAATCAAACAAAATGTGACAGAGTGGAATGTGACTGTACGTCATTATTACATTTACATTTTAGCCATTTGGCTAATGCTCCTATCAAACTGAAAGCAGCAGTGGAAAGAAAAAGTCCATGTCTCTTAGATCACATATCTGCGGTATTGGAAGTGATTTAAACTTAAGCAAAGCCTGCTGGGATCTACCTGGATGCAAAGGTCACTGACGATATCATACTGTGTGGCTTGTCTGCTTTGCCATTCGTCAATGAATGAGTGGTGAAGCTTTTGTTGTCTGCAACAGGTATACAAGAAGTTTAGCAATTCACAGTAATATAAAAGTGGCCATACTATATCTATGGAAACATTTTGAAGGACACTGATTCTTGAGGAGCAGTTAAAATTAATTATGGGTGTAAAACCTAAAAAAATATCTGAGCTTCAGCACTTCATTTTTCCCGTTTTGCAATATTTCTTATTTCTCAGCTTTCTAAAAGAATTGCTGAGTAAAAGAATTAAAAAAAAAATCTAAAATCCAAAGAACATGCAATATGTTGAAAAGTTGAAAAATGAAAAATGTTGACAACTGACAACACAATCCAGACTTAAGGCACCTCTCTCTAAACAGTTGGCTCCTTTTTTTTTAATTGATCAGTTGATTCGTGTGCTAAGTAGTGTTTTTGGAAAATTTATTTTAGTGTATTGTATTGTTGCTAAGTTCATATTTACAGTTAAATTTAATAGTTAAATGTGAATTGGCTTGATGCATGGTGCACTGAAACAAACACGCTCCTCATCCTGTGTTCTTGTATGAAGGCGCTTCCCTTTGTGTTTGTGTGTTTTAGTTTTAACTAGTGATCAACAATGCCACATTGATTGATATAACTGTGCAGATTTATAATCAATTTCCTCATGTTTTTGTTGGCTCACATTTACAGTCGCAGCAGCAAATCTGACTTCTCACCAGTTGGTTATTCTGTCTGCATATAATGGGCTACTTAATTCATATTACTGTTGTTTTTCGTATTCCCGTTGGCTAATGTAGCTGTTCTCAGTCACAGCATGAGGAGCGTGGTGAGCAATTAGCACAAATTAATTCTCAGTTTATCATATCACTGTTGGCTCTTGTTTGTCTGTGCTGATCAGAAACAGTAGGAAATGAATTTCTATGCTGATGATTACTGATCTTAATGCATCCTGCTGGGTCTAATTTCAGCCACTATTAAAAGTATTATAAAGTAAAACAGCTTAAGCCAGAATAGAAGGGCAAAGCTACACAACCCTCACCAATGTGTGCAAACTGTGTATTGGCATCAGTAACATGCACACCTCTATGTTTGTGCATGCATGGAGCAATATGAACTGACTTCAAAGGTCCTGAAGAGAAGCAATTTTAACTCAAGAATCATTGATCGAAACTGTGGTAGTTTGTCAAAGAAGGTGGGTTTTGTCCTTTTTAAAAGTAGGAAAAGGTATACTTTCTAATCAAACTTACTCTTAACTGTGTGGCTAATAAGCTTGCTAACTTCAGTATAAGATTCAGTATAAGGCTTTATTAGGTACAACTTGCTTACCTTCAGAACTGCTATAACACCTGTATTAGATTCAGCAAGGTACTGGGAACATTCCTCAGACTATGTACTTGCTGCAGTTTTGCCAGCTGCACATCTGTGATGTGCATCTTCAGTTCCACCACATCACAAAGGTACTCTTGAATTGAGATCTGGTGATTGTGGAAGCCATTTGAGTACAGTGAGCTCATTGTCATTTTTAGGAAACCAGTTTCAGGTTATTTAACCTTGTGACATTATCTTGCTGGAAGCAGCCATCAGAAAATGGGGACACTGTAGTAATAAAGGGATGGATGTGTTCAGCAACAGTACTCAGGTAGGCTGTGGGGTTTGAATGGTGCTCAGTTGGTACTATGGGACCTAAAGTGTGCCGATAAAACATTTGCACCATTACACCACCACCAGCTTAAACCACTGATACAACACAGGAGGTATCCTCGCTTTCATGTTATGCCAAATTCTGACCCTTCCATCCTAATGTCACAGTAGAAATCAAGACTTTTCAGATTAGGCAACATTTTTCCAATCTTCTATTGTTCAATTTTTGTGAGACTGTGTGAATTCTATGCTCAGTTTTCTGTTCTTAGCTGACAGGAGTAGCACCTGGTGTGGACTTGTAGCCCACATTTAGACCAAGATTTGATCAGTTGTGCTTTTAGAGATGCTCTTCTGCATACCTTGGTTGTAACGAGTGGTGATTTCCAATGAGCTCAAAGGAGTCTGGCACGTCTGCTCTGACATGAGCAAGGCATTTTTAAGCATGGGCGCATTTTGGAGCACTTTTAATGGAATTATCTGACAAAAGAATCCATTAGTACAAACTGTTCCTCTCGTTGTAATATGTTCACTCCTGGTTCCAAAAAAAAATAATGCTAAAGTTGAAGCTCTACCACAAGGCCCCACAAACCAAGGGGTGATTTCATAGTGGCTCTGTCCTTATTATACATGGAGTCTGAAATTTGCACACACCTGTATTCGTTGGCCTAACTTCATAATTCTGTTTGTAGCAGTCCTAAGTATATTGCTCCTAATCAGACAACAAATATAGTGAAGATATCACTAAGGTATAGTTTTTAAAAAGAAAGTTTGATGTAGCTGATGTGGTTGCACTTCAACTACCTCAAATGCTGTTCCCAAGCAGTTTTGCTCCTTTAAAAAGTGCTCTCCAGGCAAACAACCTGGTCCACAAATAATGTTTTCGATCGAGCAATCTCCCATAGGTCTGACCTTGGCAGCTTTTATCAGGTGATGAATACTTTCAAAAGATTGCATTGTTTTCCAGACCAATACCACTGCTTTTTAGCCAGCCCCCAAACACTACAATCGCCTCTGCCTCAAAGCAAAACAAAATAAAAAATAATGATAATACATGATTGCAGATTTCAGCAAATTGATAATTTCTTCTCGGTTTGGTGAAAAAAAAAAGAAGATATGAATGTAGTTGGAATTTTATCTGTTATCTCACAAAGGACATCTAAGGGACTTCCCCCTTTGAAATCTCGGGCCCTGACTGTCTGCTATCCCTTTATAGATGCTGGAATATTTCTGAGGGGAAATAATTAAATTGTCTGTGTTTTGATGAAACTTAAATAGCCTAAAGTCTAACATGCCCCCCCCTCCCCCATGAAATTAAAACAGTACTCTATGTAACTGATACCTGTCTTCTAGGTGTATGTGATAGGTTGCTGATTGCCATTCAACTGAGCATTCACTATAAAAATATATATAAGATTGTGAAGGTCCTTGCTGGTTATCCTCACATAATAGTACAATAAATATATAATGTTTAACATTTGTACATTTATATGTACGGTAGTTTGTGGTTACCCATGTTTACTGCACTTGTAATGCGTTGGGTTTGCAGTATTCCACATAGAGAGAGACAATTCACACTCACATTTACACCTACAGCTAATTAAGAATCACCAGTTAACCTAACAGTTATGTTCTTGGACTTTAAGAAGATGGTAGAGTATCCAGAGAGAACCCACGCAGGCACAGGGAGAACATCCAAACACCACACAGATAGACCCCAGCTGGCCTATACATCTACAGTACATTAATAAATGATGGCATAGAGCCAACCAAACAGCTGACCGTATTATAGTGTTTATTCTATTGTTTTACAGCAGGAGTCTGCTGTTCTAGATCACAATGGGCAGAATGTAAATTCCCAACTTGGTAAATCTACTACTTTACTGGAATTTGGCAGAGAAATTCCCTACAGTGCCCTATGTCTATGTTTTAAAGTATAGTTTGGATTGATTGCAAAACGAAGTACAAACACTCAGTGGCTGCAAACAAAGTCAGTGCAGAGACGCATGCGGATGCATATATGGAGTCGATGGAGTGAATGATTGGTCTGCATGGGCTGCAAGAGGTGAAAAATTAGTTGCTCTCCTGAGACTTTATGATACATAAAAACAATAAGCATATTTCCCTATTTACTAATACTTTAGTAAATCTGTGTAAAAATTATGAAATGTGTCATGCATTCAGCAACTAATAGAAAAAAAAGTCAAGGCCATGACTACATTCGTTTCAGCTCTTATTTGCTATTTTAAATGAGTTGATAATAAACATAATTTCTACAGACAGTGTTTCTTATAAAAGGTGAAAAGGGGTAAGCAGTCTGAAGGAACATAACAAAAGCTTTAACTTTAGAGTCAGAAGTCTTAAACATAAGAAACATCCACATGCAGTAGGAAATTATTAAGAAATTATCTAAGATCAGATTCCATAAGAGGCATGGACCCTGAATTTCATTTTTTTAAACATTTAAAAATCTATTAATATATATTTAACAGACCCCCTTTTGTAATCCATGATTTTAACTTGATATTAATACTAGTAACATCTCTTTATCACAAATTGACTGCAAGAGCAGGGTCAAAATGAACTAGCACCCTGAGGACCATCACCTTGTAGAAAGGCGATGAGTTGATATTCTCCTCAGAATCCATCCATAAGGTGACTCTCTGCGCTGTCTCTCGTCTTCTTCCCCCCTTTTTCTTCTTCTTTAGGTTTCTCCCTTTAGAGGTCTCCACAGCAGATCATCTGCCTCCATCTCACCCTATTGCTGGTTCTTTCATGCAGAAAATGAAACCATAATGTATCTTGTTGATGCACATAGCAACTAGCTGCATTCTTTCATTCTTTTCAGTATAAAACAATGAAAGAATGTTAACAGTTGCATATTTTGTGCTTTCCAGTATGGAAAGCATGAAAGAATGTAGACAGGTGCTATGTACAAGGTGCAGTGCGGTACATTTTCTTTCTTTGTTTTTCTCTGCATATATAAAAATCGATGGAATGATGCATTAGAAAAGGAAAAGGGAAAGATGGAGCAGAAATGGATAGTAAAACCAAAAAGGCCCTTCCAATAGATGCAGCTGAACACTGTAGTTGTGTAAGACAATCAAAGGAGAGTGGCTTCCTTAAATTTGCTGCACATTCACTCAAACTGTAACACTTGCCGAACCTTAACCTGAATTTAACCCTGATTTCAAAGCGAGTGTTCAGTTTCGCATTCAGTAGTTTAAAATACGTAGGCTTGATTATTTTTGTTCCTAAAAGGAAGCCACATCCCCACAATGTGACGATCTAAACCTGAACTACACACACACACAAAGATAATTTGAGCATTTAAGCTGACTCCATATCTTACTGTGTTTAATAACTGAATTGTTTCGTTGGTCTGGCCTTTCTATGGGCTATGGTCATATTTATTTTGTATATTTAAGGCTACAAAATTAGCAGTCTGGTGTGAAATCCTGGCCTGAATTATTAATTAAATATTTAAGTCCACCATTGCTGTCAACATGAGTCATCCAGAACTTGATGTAGATGTGTCTGAAAACCTGATGTCTCTCTTTTTTCTTTTTTTTTTTTGAGTGTGAAGGTAATGAATGATTGAACAAAAATGTTTGCCGCAGGAAAGAGATTTCACTTGAGAGACAAGGCAGTTCATTGGATGAAATTGCAATAATGTATTCTTATATAACAAATGTGCTTTCAATCTTGGCCTTTCCTCAAATTGCTGCAGCTGCCAAAAACAAGTTGCATCAAAATGAAAGGTGTTCATATTTTTATACCGATCATTAGGACACTAAAGTGAGGATGCAGTCCAGTATTTTAACAGTTAAGCGTTCACAACTTGATGTTTATGCTAAAATTTGGGTTTATGAGCATTAAAAGCTCATAAATTACGTTTTGTGTTCAAATTTTACAACAAATTTGCACCTCCTTCCTCTCTCCTCCCCCCTTCCTGGCCGGGATCACACCACAGAGTCAGGCTCTAAATCCTCAGCACCTTGTCCAGACATTTTTCTCCTAGCGAGTGTTGGCCGCCAGCACGTGCTGTCTCATTAGCATTGGCTCGGTTTCCTCAGATTAGCCATAATTAAACTGTGAAATTGGAGCCGTTACCTTAAGTCAGGACACGGCGAGGACACCATGAGCTTGGTGACAGTGCTGGGCAGGACTCTTGGGGGTGGGGGTGTCAAGCCTGGCAGTCTGGCTCTCTGCCATGGCCTTCCTTCCCTGTGCTTTCAAAGGAACAGACGGCCAGTTCATGTAAAAGGGATTCCCAGTGCATGGCCAGGTCAAAGATGAGGTTTCTGCATTGTTGTTCCTAGTCTGTCAATTTTCTTGACTCCAGTTAAAATGTTAAAACGCTACTTGAGTTTGCCATTCATACAATTATGCACATGCAAACTGTGTGGTACTGTTGGCCACAGGGCCTTTTCTGAGCCTGGTTGACCTTTAAGAGCTCTCAGAGGAGTACTTATCTGGTCTTTGTTTAAAAATCCTGAATCTTAAATAAATTTAGTTCTACTGAAGTGCAGCCAATTTTCTCTGGCTTCTCACAATCAGTGGTCCTCACTGTTGTTATCAGAGAAACAAATTGTTGGGTTGAAGGGAAGATTCAGTGGCATTAGTATTGCAATTAGTTAGTTGATGCATTCCATTGCTTGCTCCTCATTCATCCAGCAGATTTGGGGTTACAAGTCACATCATTGCTTCATGATGTAATTTCTGTGTAACAAACATGCTTCAACACTGAGTATATTTCTGTGCTGCAGATATATATATATATATATATATGTGTGTATTCTCTTTGAACACACAAATACTTTTGCCTACTTTTAAGTTCCTTGGTTGGTTTTTGATGTATTTTGTTGTTGCTGCACTGGCCTCCTCCTGCCTGAGGTTTGATCTCACCTAAAGCTTTGCTTTCTCTCTTACTTCTTGGTGTAGGTTATATTGGGGAAATGCATTAAGCTTAAGTAAGGATGTTTAAGGATGTAGAGGTTTGATTAAACAATTACAAATGTCTACTCCTAACAAGTGACAGTTTATTGCTTACAAAAAGACTTCCAGTGAACAGATGATCATGGATATTTTTAATATTTTTTCCCAACTCAGCAACCTGCTTCACATTCACATCTAAGCAAAATTGATTTCCTCTGGCGATAATCATGAAGGAGCTTTATTGAACCATGTGGGGACAAACTGTAACAATCTAAAATTATTATTTATTAGCAAACATCTAAGCTGGATGTCATTTTCATGTCAACACACACTGGTATTCAAACAAAAGCTGACTAATACATTAATTATAAAAATATATATCCCTGTCTGCAGTTGCAGTTGACCAGTTTTATCACGATACTTCTCCAAAGTGGGTAACACTGTGATAACCATTGCAAATAAGTTGGAAATTTATAGGTAATTACTTTATATTACTTTCATAAACAGAAAATAACAGTTGCATTTTGATGACATCGACACATACATTTTGCATATATCAATCAATATGTAATTTATTGGTGAAAGTTATTATAAAGTGTTATCAAAGTTTGCCTTTGATATGCTGACAGATCCCGCTCTCTTTCACAGTGGAGTACATGTCAGTCAGCAACAGTCCACTCAACAGCTGCAGTTTTTTTTATCATATATGCTCATGATGAACATGTTTCTTCAAAGCCATTATGTAAGCAGCAAGTGAAACTCTTGAAGTCAAGAAGCTCTTTTGAAAGGATGTCTTTGACTAAGATTAGCAGCTTTAACCTAGCAAGAGAACGTAAGCACAGGGAGAACATGTAGACTTCACAGAGAAAGGCTTCACTCACTTGCATTTTATCTCTAAACATTTTTTTTACATACCAGGTTGGTAGAAACAATTGCTTCTGGCTCACATGCACTGTAGCTTCTATTTGACATTGCTTATTCAGGGAATTGAGAGAGCTGATGGATGCCCTTTGGTCAGAATTCACATTACTTTCATAGTGACTTGCTGGGTCATAGCGTAAGAATGTAAGAAACGTGGCCGTCACCAATAAGGAGGACATCAGAGTTCCAAGCAGCTTTCCTGCACGCCAGAGAACGGTCTGATGGCGGTAATCAGTCAGAAGGCTGTCCCACTATGGTTCACAGTTGAGGGTGAGTGGGATGCAGTGGGAGGTGTAGGGGAGGATTCGGGCACAGGAGATCGTTGTCATGACAATGACAACGGCTGGACTGGTGGGGTGCAGCTAATGATGAATAATTATGCAAGGTTGTTTTGTTAAATATATTGTTCTTCTTTTCCCTACTCCTGTTGTGAAAATTGTGACCTCGCCCCTGTTTTTTGGTTGCTTGGGAAAACAAGAAATGACTTGATGAATGGGGACTAAATGCTGTTGCCGAGATTCCTGTTCACCGTAGGAACAACACTCCCCTCAGGCAGGGCCACTGTTATTCTGTAATGTGTGCTCTCTGGGTCACATTTATTTAATATTCCACAGCTGGCTGTTCACAGTCTTGCCAAGTGCAGCTAATGGCACCATGCTAGCTTTTGCATGGTGCATTATTGCCTCTGCTGGGCTCAGCTGATGAATATAAGTATACGTTATGGGAAAGCTTGTAATAAATAAATATTAGGCCAGACAGAAAGCGCGTATTCAGAATTTGGTCAGGTAGCTAATGAAGGTTATCTTAAACCTGAAGGCCAAGCTGCTTGTTGTTAAAATTACATAAGAGAACATAAAGACAAGAGCAGAAGTGTCGTATAAAATAAGCAACTGCGCCTGCTTTATTTGAACTGATCAGCCACGATATTAAAACCCCCGAATGAATGGAATAATACTGATCATCTCAGTGTACTGCTGGAAAACACTGGTCCTGGTATTCATGTGGATGATAATGTAACATGCAGCACCCACCTAAGCACTTCTGCAAGACGAGGAGACATGAAGCCTAAAACATTTAGACAGGGTACACCCTGGATAGGTCGCTAGGCTGTCACAGGGCTAACACAGAGACAGACAACCACTCATACTCATATTCACACTTATTTACAATTTAGAATAAACTTATTAAGACAGTAAGGCTACTGTTTTAATATGACAGTAGCCTTACTGTCTTTCTTTCTTTTCATTTTCTTTCTTTTTTGTTGTTGTTGGTTGGTTTCCTTGTATATTTGGTCCAAATTCATGAATTTTAAATGGATTAACATAATGTTTTGAACCAAAAATAATAAAATAATTCAAAGTCTATCAAAGCTTTGCTTTCTTCCTCCATCTCCGTGACCTAGCAGTGGTGTGACGTTATGATCAGTCGTCCTTTTTGGTTGCTGCTCATTTAGCTTCAAGGTTTTGCTTCTTTTCAGCTTATTTGCGCACAAATCCCTCAAACAGTCTCTGAAGGAACTTCAGAATCTTTCACTATGAGGCTTGTGGGTTTTTTTGCAACATTTCAGGGCCCCTGAGTTTAATGGTGAAAATATGTGCAGGAAACGATGCAACCAGACACACGCACACACACAGAATCGTGAACACAAAAGACGCGGACTCTAGCGCACAGCAATGGACGCACACATTTGCACACTTCCAAATCAACTCCTAGCCCTTGCTCACATGGATACACAAACTGACAAACTTGTACAACACATACTGGTTGCACATACTATCAGTCCCCACATACGAAATACACACACACACACACACAGGCAGGCAGCAGGAGGTCGTGTGGGTGATTGAATGTGAGGGAGAGGCGAGGTGACAAGCGTAGCATTCACCTTGATCAACAGCCTTTTCTCAGCTTTGAAGCGACGTTGCATGCTAATGGTGCTGCTCTATTTTAACAAGCTAATCTGGGCCCAATGGCAGCACACAGGTATTACACACACATGCACACAATGCTGCAATAGTGTGAAGATTGCGTATGTGGGTGTTTGCGGCTAAATGGGTGTGTGTTTATATGTTCACTTCAACGATTTAGCTTTACAGTTGTATTAGACTGAAACTGAGTGCCAATACAAACATCAGGCCTTTAAGAAATAGATCGTGGACAAAAAAAAAAAAAAAAAAAAAAACAAATGACAGGAAAAAACAAA
>VUQK01004293.1:6538-16842 GCA_015106715.1 Bujurquina vittata | reverse complement strand
TACTTAAGCTCAAAGCTGAATGAATTTGAAGAAGATTTGAAGAATTCCCCATTCATTTTCAATGGGGCAAATAAATTCATAAAAAGCTGAATATTTCAAAAACAATAAAAGTTGTGAACCAGAAAAGTAATAGAGATAATGTCCTGAAGAACCCGTTTGGCACGTTTCTGTAGTATAAACGTAGCTTAAGTTATTAACGTTCTAAAAACGTAAAATAACAATACTGTGAATGCTTTATTTGGCAGACAAAGCGGAAATAGACAGTTCCTTAATAGGAAAAAAAACTCAAATCAACGCAAGCAAATATTAGTTTAATATTCATGTACTTTTGGAAACTCACATGTACAATTTGAATGGTTTGTAAATAATTTTCGTTTTTCTATCTTTAACTGAACAACTGAGAAAATACTGCAGCGTCACAGAAGTTCTTTGATCTAGGTTTAATCTAAGCACCACTGAAGGATACCACTTAACTCACAACGTTACTTGCTATCTTCGTCACCTGAAGAGTAACAAGACTCGCGCAAAGACAGGTAACATGGACCGTGTTTGATGACTACAACACAGCCGTAGCACTCTAAGCTAGCTCGTTAGCTGTCAGCTCACCTTGTCATATTGCAGCCACTGTCGGATAGCCTGGTCCAGCTGGGCGTCACCTGTTGAGGACATATCGTTCGCCATTTCTTGTCCCAAGTCAAGACTCTGTCAAGCTCACTATTTAGCTCCCAGATGATGAATGCGCTCCTTCTAAAACGTTTTCTAGCCCAAAAGGTATGCTGAAGATGTTCTAGCGCCGCACTGAACACGCCTGGGGGCGGGGAAACGTATTGCGTCATGAGCTGTGCTGCATTCAGGAGCTGCTGTAAATGGGTAATAACAGCGTGAGGGCTTCACCGACTATTTTAACCAAAGGAAATAAATAGAAACTTTTTTTTGAAGTTTTTTTCTTCTGAAAAAAAAAAATCGTCCGTTTTCTTAAAAAAAGGTTTAAAAAGTTTTAAAAGTAGCCTTTTCTCACTTACGTGGATGGAGACTAACTTTGTCCAATTACACAATTATAACAATAGTCAAAATATGAGTATTTACAGTAAAGTTGAAATGTCTTGAGCCACTCCTCATTTAGTTTTAGTTTGATAGGAAAATAGTTAATGGGTATGCCTTTATTGCATTAGTAGTGGGTTTGGGATCATTATTATTATACTGAAAAAGTATAACAGATTTTGTCCTGTGGAGGTGGTTGTGCAGCTATTCGCAGCTGAAGATCCTGATGTATCGCTCAAGTCCAGGTCTTTGCTGGATTTATTTCCTGTTTCTTAAGGACATGACTTTCAGATACTGTAATTTTTTTGATGGTGTGCCACATATTCCCTTGTTCTTCACTTGTTCAGTTTCTTCAAATTCTTTAAGGACACTGCACAGTAAAAAAGAAATAATAATTTTCAGCTAAGAGCGCTTTGGGAATCACTTTGTTGATGCAAAAATACAATTTTATCCCCGTCTAAAACTTTAAAAAATGTCAGGCTGCTAGTAACAGTGTTTAAAATGTCCTATCATAGAAACATACATTTGTTATTTCACAAAATAAGGTACTGAGCCTTATACTGAGGTAGTATAAGTGGATCCAGGAGCAGGATAGAGACGGCCCACAGCAAATCTTAATATTTGATTAGAAATCTTTTTTTTTTTTTTATTTGCAGCTCTGTATCCTTTCAAAAGATTGATCAGTGTTTCCATTCTGCCAGTGAAGCCCGAGAGAAAGTATAATGGAGACCTGGAGAATAAAGCTGCAGATATCAGCTGCAGATGGTTTGTCTTCCAGTGGTTGGAGCTTGTGCCAGGGTATGGGTGCGTAAATGAATTATGATAAAGATGATACAGAGGTCTGTTACTGAATGTTTTTATACTGTGGCGCCTTAGATGAAAGCCACCAGCTCTGAAGAGGTGCTGTTGCAGCAAAGTAAAGTTGTGGAGGAGGTTACAACAGTGTGTTTTGAGCAGTCTGACTCAGTGCTTTGGTGGAAATGTTAACCTTTACATTTTTGGCAGTGGATTCCAAAATTTAGATTGTGGATTATGAGAACTTAAAGAAAATCTTTATTATTTTTAATTTATATTTCAGCTCTCATGTCTGATAATCCAGTCAGCTAGAATAAAAACTCTTCATCAGCTGGTTTGACTTTTTGTCTGGATTCACTGACTGAAGCAAAATTAAGATGTGACAGCATCCTCTATTCTTTACTGTCCTTCACAGAGCGCTAGGCTCCATAATACATACTGGAAGGGTTTATCACCAAGTTCATTGCTCTGCTTGAATGCAATAATTGTAGTTTCATATGGCAATCTTCTGCTGCAGTTGACGGTCTTCAGCATACTTTTATTTCATGACTTCAATAAATCACAAAAATAAAGATAAAATTGACCAGCTGATCATTTGAAAACCTTAACGCACAAGGCTGTATAGCAGACAAACAATAGAAAATCTGGAGTTCAGTTTGTGGAAAGAATGAACGTCAGACAAAATGTAATCAATTGTAGGCTGTTTTTAAGGAATAATTTGTGACTTTCTTTTCCACAAATTATTTTCAAATTGTACTTTTGCCTCACACAGAGATAAGTTTTTAAGATGGATAGATGAATTTTATGATCGCTTCCACAGATGAACAAAGGAAATGTCAATAAACCAGTCTGAGCAGTGAGGTTGAATCGACAGTTCAAGGCCAACAGACTGTTTCAGAACAGAACTTTGATGCCCGTTTCTGCTCAGATTTTCAATTATGATGGAATTGTTACACTCATTCTGCCCCCCATATGTTCTGTCAAAAATGTACTCCCTGGCCACTTTAGTCAACTGCTTGTTAATGTAAACATCTAACCAGTCCATCACATTGCAGCAACTCGACGCATTTTGGCATGCAGTCATGGTCAAGGCAAATTGCTGAAATTCAAACGGAGCAACAAAATGGAGAAAAAATGTCATTGAAGCCTGGTCCATGTCAATATGGATCAAGATCTCCAAGGAACGTTTCCAGGACCTTTTTAAATCTATGGTACAAAGAAGGAAGCTGGTTCACAAGGCAAAAGGGGGATCCAACCTGTACAAGCAGGGTGTACCTAATGAAATGAGTGTCCATAGTTCAGTTACACTGAAAGCACAGCTTGCTAGTTTGAGTTAGAAATTGTAGCATTTTATTATCAATGCTGCAAGATCTTTGAATGACTCTTGAGTAATGACTGATAATCCCCCCAGATGATAACTTCATTTGGTGGAGAAATGACTTCGGAATCAACGGAAACCAAGTGATTTGAATTTTATTACATAACAAGGACACTGTAGTTGAGAAATCTCTTAAATGTTACTGAAGAAACCTGTGAATATTTGCTAGGGAAAGCACACAAGTAATTCAAGCTTTTCTACTCAATCCCAGAACAGATTTATATTCTGTTTTTCTCCAGACACTTTGGATAATTGATGCTCATGTTACAGAAGAATCATTTCACACTCTTTCATGTTTCAGGATTTCATTTTGTTAGACAATAACAAATAAAACCACGTACAACTGATTTTGAACAGTCAACACTTTTGGGGACCGCACGTCAGGTATGCATACTATCTAGAACCAGAAAAGCATTTTGCTGCAGGGGTTTGGGTTCATTTGTCTGCTTAAGAGAAAATATCACTAAATCATTAGAGAGGTGTTCTTAGTGATCACCTTCATCCTGTCATAAAAATGTTCTGTTCCGAGTGGTCTCTTCTAGTTTTTCAGATTTTGAACCACATGTTTAACAAGGTTGTCCAGCATCAAATGACATTCGGCATTTGGCACATGCTGGCTTTTCACCGGCTAGTGTGCATGTAACAGATGCATTCATAGTGTCTGCATACATTTAGATAAATTGTAAAATTATGAGTTAGTTACAAAAAAAGAGGAGCATCCCTTCAGTTAAAATTGAAAAAGAAATAATTGAAGAAAATGTATTTAAATATACACTTTCTTTTGGTTCAAAGAGCAGAAACAACATTAAAAAACTACATTCAAAGCAGAGGCACTAAGAAAGGATCTTAACGAACCTGTAGGGGCTTCTTTAATTAGAGGCCAGCAACATGATGAAACCAATGGGAGCAAAGAAATTAAATAATGTATTATTACTCCTGAAACAATTTTGGTGAAGATTTTAGGTTTATGCAAATATTATTCGCAGTAACTTTAAGATTATAACCCTTTTTTCATTAAAAATCAGCAGAACTGTGAAAACAACTTACGGAACTAACTGAACTTTGATCTGCCGTTCATACATTGCCCATTTCCAAACATAGAACCATTTCCTGTTTACTTCTGGGAACAGCTTTATTCTCACACTGACCACATGGGGAACGTAAATAAACAGCTTCAACATTCTGTCACTTTACAAGTTGTTACTAATCACATTAAAGATGGCTCTGCTATGTTCAAGTATCACAGCGTGAGTGAGTCGCCATGAACCAAAAAAAAAAAAATCAGGACCCTGGAACTGAAGGAACTAAGTGAAATTCTTCTTTTATTATTTCCACTATTTCCAAAGATCTTAACTCACCTAACTTTGACTGTTCAAATGTCTACTGTGAAAAGGTCCCATGAAGGTTTCTAAAGCCTCAATGATTTCAGCTATTTACATCGAGACCTGAGTTGACAAAATGTCTGACACATCCCTAAATGTCACGCTCCGAACTGCTGCTTTTAGAGATCAGAGCTCTGACAAACTCTGACATTTAAACCTCACACAAACAGATGCTATCGGCTGCGCTTTCTTTGTTTAATGAAGAACAGATTATCATCTGCTGGGTACCTCTCTGCACCAGTCCCAGGGGCTTGATTTTTCCTGTTTTTCTTCTTTGCTCTCTTCTCCTGCTTTGACTTCAACCCCTGCATCTTTCCTTTAACAGAGCCAAAGAGCTGGTCCTTTCCTTTTTCTGTGTGTGTCCCTGGTTGTGCTAAAGGAACATGCTTCGTTTTATTCCAGTTTCTCCTCATCTTCTTGTTCTCGCCTGTTCCGCCTCCTCTGGGATAGTCTTCTACTCCATCCAAAATTGGTTTTGCTGGGGGGGGAGCTCTTGAGGTGGGCACAGGTCTCTTAGGTTTCCAGGGTTTAACACTGCCTAAACTTTCCTGCTGTTTGTACTTACTAAACTTTTTTGTTTTGGGTGTTGCAGCACTAAAGTCGTTATTCCTAAAAAATAAATGGCTAGGATTGTGGTTGCTAGGGGTATGGTTAGACTGGTCGCTGTTTTTATTATAGCTGATTTTCAGTTTCTTCTTTGGGGGTCCTGGTGTGAGAAGAGGCTCGGTAGAAGAGGGAAGATAGCCATTTTTCATCAGTTCTGGGAAAAGAAAAACAAAATTTATTAGTTTGATTTTTTTTTTCTCTTACACTTTAAAAGACAAAGTCAGATTAGATACAATCTGCATAGAGTTTTTAATTTTTTTTTTACAGTTGTGAAAAAGAAAGTGCACACATTTTTCAGTTCTAAGGATTCCTGTATCAGGACATAAAAATAATAATTTGGTCCTCATCAAGTTCTAAAAGTATTTAAATATAAACTCAGATGAACACCACATGACATATTACACAGTTTCATTATTTATATAATAAAAATTAAGAGAAAATGCAAAAACAGTGTGTAAAAAATGAACTACACTCAGTGATTGATAGCTACTTTTAGCAGCAATAACTTGAAGTAATGGTTTTCTGTGTAACTTCATCAGTCTTTCACTGTGTTGTGGAGGAATTCTGGCCCATTCTCACAACAGCCTGATTGCCATTAGGTATCGCAATTAAATTCTGAGGCACTGTCAGACTCTACACTGGTGCAGTGGGTACTCAGTTCTTCCTAGTGCACAACAATGCACCAAACACTCACGTGGTCAGAGTATGCAGGCAGCACCTGAAGGATGAAGGAATTGACACCATTACCGGGCACTGCGCTCGCCTGACCTAAATCCAACAGAACACCTCTGGAACATTATATTTCGGTCCATCTGACGCAGCCAGATTGCACCTCAGTTGGCAAGACCATTCCAGACGCATAATGGAGTTATTTCTCACATATTTGTAGATGTCAAAAGGATTATAGCCCATTTGGCAAAGCTTAGTACTGTACTTATACCAAGGCACATACTACTAAGAGGCCATGGCCTAAAAACTATTACTAACTGCATCATGAAAAAGAAACTGTCTGCCTGCCTATTTCTACGTGTAATTTACCTTTAACCTTAATCTTTATCCTGTGTTGTCTGCGGTTTATCTCTTCCACAGTGTCATAGTGGTTAATCAACAATGTTGTGGGATACACTCCATTGAACATCCTCCGTTGTGTACACGCCTGTGGAAAACAAACATGATACAAAGAACTTAAAAGAAATATATTTGAAATTGCAAAATAAGAATGCAGACAGAAACACACAGATGATGAGTAAAAATGCAGCTCTATAGAAATCCTGCTGAGTATTGCTTTTCAGATCTGTACAAAAAAAAGGTTTGTAGATGCTGAACCAGATGAGTAAACATGAAAAAGCTGGATGTGAAATATACTGTAGACTTCAAAAATCTCTACAAACTAATATATTATTATAATACACTAAATTTCTGTGTGTTTGTACGCTAACTCCTCCGAGTGCTGCGGACCTTTCAAAAAGCCTTTTTTGATCAGAAAGATTTATGAAGCTGCTAACACATATTTGAGCCTTACAGTGAAGGTTGTAAATATCAATTAGCCTCTCAATATCACTAATAGCTGTAAACAATTTATATTTTTACCCCATGTGAGTACTCTGCAACAAGATATTTATGATTATTTATGATTTCTGACTATTCACAACAACATCATCTTATTTATATCTGAAAATTTTAAACATTTGTTTCATCCTGAGAACTAAACATATTTAACTGGGATGTGTCTTAAAGAAGATATCCTCTCTTTTTGTCATATGGGAGCATTAAAAAAAATCAACAGTGCCTGCTTCCACTTTGGGATTTATTTGGTTTATAGAAAAAGCAACAATAGCAAATACCTATACATGTAATATGACAGGCAGTTTAACAGAAACTTGAACAAAAAAAGACAGTAAGGGTTACTTACATGGCCAAAGTGTCCCTTCCTCGAGCAATTGTAGCAGTAGGCAAGAGACTGTTTTCTGTCCTTTGGCTGCCCCTTTACAGGAGGGCCACTTTTAGTCTATTCAGAGAGAAAATTGAAAGAGCTTTTAACCACCCAAAAAACAAACAAACAAACAAACGTTTTATAAAAATCCATAATCCGATAATTTTTTTCTATGAACATGATGAACGCACTAAAAAACTGGTTTAGCCTCACATTTGTGTCCAATTCTCCCTCTCCTCTGCCATCATTCCCATACTCTCCACTGATGCGGACTGCTGTGTATTGTACAGAGAATATGGACGCTGATATAAACCAGTGATTTCCGAGGTATAGTTAGAGGCCTGTAATGACCCTGTATGATAAGTAACCGCTTGTGTTTGTGTGTGTGTTGGGCACAGGGTCCTGTCCCCTATGGGCCAGTCTTCTGAAAGTCTTCCATGCTCCAGCGCCCACAGCTAATATACACTGATAAAGAGAGAGAGAGGAGACATAGGCAGAGTGCATTTACTGCTAATGTTGCACACACACACACACACACGCACACACACACACACACACACACCTAATGCTATTTTCTAAAACACACAACCACAAAACTGCACACAAATTGCCCCCGCCTTTCTCTCTCAACCCTGATTCCGAGATTACAAATGATTTGTGCCCCACGTCATTTCTTAAACATAGCTTAGGTAACCTCCCCTCGCTCCTGCTTCACCCTCTCCTCCATACACACCCTTGCAAACCCACATCTACACCTCACACTTTTTCCTCTCTCTCCCTCTCTTTTCCGCTTGAGTAGTTTTGCGGCAGAAAGGATGAATGCTATTAGAGCGTCGCGTCATTATCGGGTCAGGCCTGCCGGCCCCATCTCCATCACAAAGGCCAGGAGATCACAGACCTCTTGCAAGCACAAACTCTCTCTCACACGCACACGCACCCACACATGTGCACCCTAAGGAGATCACAGCCCCCGTCTCAAGCCCCCCGACCTCCACCCTTCCTGCCCCTCTTTCCATTCATCTTTCATGTAAATTGGCTGTAGGTCTCCCCCTGTCTCTCCCTCTCCCTGACCTTGGGCTTGTGTTATCTCCACATACTCTGATCCAGCACACAGACAGAATGAATGAAAGCACGAGAGACATGAAAAAAAAGAGGAGAAATTAAATCCCCTTATTCTCCCACCAACCTGTGATAGTTCTGTGAATACCTGGTGTGAATGTGCGTGTGCATGTGAGGAGTTCTGTGCCTCATCCAGTATTAATTAACGGGATGAACATTTATCCCTCCGTCATTCCCTCTCCCTGTTCTGATCTCACACTGCCTATCGTGAGCATCTAAACAGGCTGAAGGCCCTGAGGGACCACATCAGCTTGGTGTCTTTCTAATTCTTTCTTAAAGGGTTTGTTGAGGAGCTCTGTCTAATATAACACTGACGTTAAGAAGGTAAAATACATATAATTTCAGTATGGAATTTAAAGCTTTATGCAACTAATGTGTATTTAAGCTTTATTCACTCCAGCAGGAACATTTTCATTTCAAGACTATAAAAAGATTTGGAAAAAAGTATGAGTCAAACTAAAGCCACCATTAAGTTATGCAAAAGCTATGTTGTTTTCCTTGTTAGTCGGTATGTGTTCAGTTCAGGATCACTCATAGTGGGTGAAGGGCATTAACTTGGGATACACAGAGAATGTCTGTGGAGAGCCTACTCACTTCCTATTAATGCCATTGTACCAACACAGGGTGGAATAATCCTCAATGAACAGGACTGAATAAAGAGCTAAAATCATTATTTAAATAAGCCTTTTTTTCCTTATAGGGAAGCCATATTATGGGAGCACTCTGCTAATGTTTGTCAACTGGTGGATTAAGATAAGTACTTCAATAAAAACAAAAAAACTACACCAACATCAAAGCATGTACATCGCAGCTGGTTGTGGTGGTCATCGGTGACTGCGACGCTACATGGATAACAGTACTGGGCTACCTACACATTACACCTACAGGAGCTGCTCAGCTATAGAAATCCATGCTATAAAACACAGCACAAAGCATTTGTGCTGATGTTAATGCCACAGGAGGTTTGGAGCTCTGCAGTTATTCAGTCAGTTGGTGACTTTTATGCACTATGCACCCCAGCACTTGGTGACTCCTCTCAGTAACTTTGCATGTTCTACTAAATCGTTGCTCTCGTTTGGTGTATGATGACATTAGTATGTACACAAAGGTACCTTCATACAACCTAAAAACATGAGAAAAAAATATGTAGAACTTTAGGTTACATAAAATTTTCATACTGCATAAAAATGCCACCTGTTCAGGAAAAGTATCGACCACAGTTAGTTTCACATTTAATTAGAAAAGGGAAGCAGGTTCTGCTCATGCAAAGTCTGCTTTTCAATTATAGTGATACATCCAGAGTCACCCCCCCCTACAACATGTACATGTTTTACACGACCTTTCCACTGCTATACAGACTTTATAAAACAAACGCTGCACATGGGGTAAGCTGTGACCACAACAGAAAATATCAGTGGTATCTACACTTTTCCCAAAAGGCCCAACACTGTCCATGCCTCTTCATAAACATGCTTTCAGGCATTAGAAAATAATGAGGATTCTTTAAAGAACATCCACCTGTTTAACTAATGGCCTCCAACATCAGAGACAACAGGCAAGACTATGCTGATACATAAAACGCTTCTGGAGCTCATCAGACACGCAATGCAGTCTGGAAAGAAAAAAAAAAAGGAAAAAAGGGGGGAGTGAAACTGGGAAGAGGACGGATGCTTTGGTTTTAGTGTGTGTGTTAGTGTGCAGGAGGGTGTTTGAGAAGGTCCTAAGGGCTTCACTGTGTGGACACAGACAACCAGCCATCCGTGGCCTCTCATGCATGCACACAGATACATGAACACTCTCTCCCTGTCACACACACAAACGTGTTTTCCCACAGTTGTCCCAACACATACACCGTGTCTCTCTAAGCCCCGCTCGCCTCTGCTCCTTGCCTTAGCTGCTGGTGGCAAAGCTGTGATAATCCTTCGGCCAACACAAAGCTCAGACTGTTACAGACTAAAATCTGAAGGAACACACACACACACACACACACACACACACACACACACACACACACACACACACACACAGATATCAAACAAAATCCGAGAAG
>VUQK01004292.1:9486-25234 GCA_015106715.1 Bujurquina vittata | reverse complement strand
ATAATTTCTGAGATTATTGACAGCAGTGCCATTTGGAATTGGTTACTAAGTAGGATCTGTTGATTGCAGCAGATTATTGCTCAGCAGAACCCCTGTTGCAGTCATTAGACCATCTGTCCCACCTCAGCCAATGTCACTGGGATGATGCTCCGCTGGTGATGCGAAGTACATGAATCTCTGCTCTGTGTATTCCCTTTTGGTGAGAGACAAATCTAGTGTATGTTTTTGTTTAAAGAGAAATGACACAAAATATGCGCCTAATGGGCTTAAAAGCCTGCATCGGGAAAAATCTAATGCTTGCACCATAAGTGTACACTGAAAGTACCCCAACGGAATCAAAATAGGCCTTTTTGTTTTAAGCACGTTGGCATTGTGTCTTATGGAAGTGATGAGTATGTGTATTCGTTCTTCATCATGGCATTGCTTGCAGTTTTACATGGCATTGTGTTAATTGGCTACTCCCACCATCTGAAAGTAATGCTAACACACAGAGGAAAAGCCACCATGGTAGCTTCCTGGAGCGCTTAAGTGTACCAGGGCATCTTGCATGCATCCCATAGCTGGAAGTGAGGTCTTTGATGTGATTGCTTCTGAGAAACGTCATCTTTTATTGATGCTTCCATTAAAGTAGCATAGACGTGTCTGTGTAGGGTTGGAAGGCTTGTGTAGCATTGGAAGGGGGCATGCTGGTGGAACAGGAGCTTACCAGGTAACTACACACAGGAAATGCCCTCCCATCCACACCAGCACCAGCTTTACACTTTAACTCATGTTCCTCTAGTCCTCAGCTTAATACGTGTATTATGATACCACACCCAGGAGTAAGCCCTTTGACATAATTTTTGAGCTTGTTAATACAAGCTAGCTCGCACCAGTGAAAGAAAACATTATCCCCATTGACAGATAATGATAGATGATGATAATGGTGATTTTATTTTTATTTTTTTAGCAACAGCACTTGTTATTTTCTAAGATATATTCAATAGCAGTTGGGTTATAGTAATTGAGTTGTAGTAAACATTAGGGTTGTGAGGTGGGGGTGGGTGGGGGGCATATTATGTGGTCCAAACATGAAGAGCACAACGGCACAATAGCTGCCGGTCAGAGAGACAAAGTGACACCATTTCCAGCATAAAGAGAAAGAACCAGCTGGAGAAAGCTGTTCCGATACAGCAATGAGTGATTTACACTTAAAAAAATTTCTTTAGGATTATAGTTCTTTCTATCAGTTTGTTTTATGTATAACGTCACTCTCCTATCTCTTCCCACTCTGCGCTGCGCTCACCTCACACACAGCGGGGTCTTTCACCAACAGCTCACACACCTGGTGACACAAAAAGGTTAAAGACAGGAGATAAACTAGCGCCTCTGCAAACACACAGCTACCTTAAGCTCTCATTTAAAACAACAGACAGAAATACCCTTCTTCTGCTATCTCTTGTTTTGAGATGACAGTGGTTCAACATTAATTTCAACGAGAGCAGAGGTGGGAACGTGAACTCATGCACACAGGAAAACAAGCTTGATTGGCAAGCTGTGTTGACTCACTCTGACCAACATCATCAATTGGTCCAACCTTTGTGTTTGACGATGGAATTGTAGACAGGCGTAAAGGCCAGAGCAACAAGGGCCAAATCATTATGGTCGATTACGAGGTCAGAGCATCTCCAAAATGACAGGGCTTGTGGGGTTCCTTTGACTAGAACTGGTGAATACCTATTGACAGAACGAGATGGGATCATAGATAGTAACCAGTGTGCATGAGGTTTCATACCACAGATAATCCTCCATTTTAAACACGGTTTGACCAAGATTTATGAAATTGAATTTCTTTTATTCAGAATGACCTAAAATGAATGCTTGAACCCATAAATCCATCAGGAAAGTGTTCACAGTGGTCAAGTCAGAAAGCAGTTTCCCATAGACTTCTATAGGATCAAAAGTCTTTGCAAGCACAGCTGTCACCCTCACGTCTCCTTCAGATAGAATGCAGGTTTTCAGGCACCTGCGCATTGGCTTTATTTTTCTGACTCGGAAGCTACATCCATCTTTCATACCATGGCACACACTTTGAACCAACAACAACCAGCAATTTGCTGTGACCCCAACTTGCAACTCGCAGCACTTAAAGAAGTGCAGCTGAAATGTTGGTACCAGATACCACAGAGCATGTTTCCAGATCTTGTTGAGTTGTTGTGGGTCAGAGATAATTTCTTAGAAATTGAAGGACAGACAGCATAGACACAGTTGGTCATCACTGTTTGACTGGTGCAGTATTTGGCAGTAATTGGTTGTTGCTTGTTATTTTTGTAGGCAGACAACTTCAGAAGTTTTGCTTGAGGTGAATGACCTAACCTCATCTTGAAAACCATTTAAGATTTACACCAATCAACCATAACATCATGACCACTGATTGGTGAAGTGGATAACACTGATTATCTCTTCATCATGGCACCTGTTAGTGGGTGGGCTATATTAGGAAGCAAGTGAATGTTTTCTCCTCAAAGTTAATGTTTTAGAAGCAGAAAAAATGGGCAAGCATGAGGATCTGAGACAAGGACCAAATTGTTATGACTAGGTAGGGTGACAGGGTCAGTGGTCTGTGGTCTAGTCCAACAGACGAGCTACTGTAGTTGCTGAAAAAGTTAATGCTGCTTCTGAAAGAAAGGTGTCGGAATGCACAGTGCATCTCAGTTTGTTGTGTATTGGGCTGCAGAGTCACAGACCAGTCAGGGTGCCCATGCTGACCCCACTAACAATGAGCATCAGAAGTGTACTACGGAGCAATGAAAGAAGATGGCTGGGTCTGCTGAATCATGTTTTCTTTTACATCACATCGATGGCTGAGTGCCTGTTTGTCGCTTACCTGGGGAACACCTGGCACCAGGATGCACTATGGGAGGAAGACAAGCTGGCAGAGGCAGTGTGATGCTTTGGGCAATGATCTGCTGGGAAGCCTTGAGCCTTGAGTCCTGAGTGGATGTTGCTTATACACTTACCTCGTACATGTACACCCTTTCATGGAAACAATATTCCCTGATGGCAGTGACCTCTTTCAGCAGGATAATGTGCACTGCCACAAAGCAAAAATGGTTCAGGAAACACAGGAAGCATGGTATGAGGAGCACCAGTTGAGCATCTGCGGGATGTGCTGGACAAGTCTGATCCATGGAGGCCCCACCTTGAAACTTACAGGACTTAAAGGATCTGTTGCTAACATCTTGGTGCCAAGATACCACAGCACACCTTCAGGGGTCTAGTAGAGTCCATGCCTCGATGGGTCAGAATTGTTTTGGCAGCAGAAGAGGGACCAACACAATATAAGACAGGCGGTCATAATTTTATGCCTCATCAGTGTATAGTGGCTGGCCTGGGCTTTGTTTTAAGAAGTCTTGCGTTTACATCAAATTACATCCAAAAAAGCTTTAGATTTAAAAAAAAAAAGCAGTCCAGCAATTTCCTAAATGAATGAAATGAATGTTTAAGTTTTTTGTAAAAAAGTATTTGACTTGCAGAGCAATTTAATTTAAAAAGCTTTTAAGCTTGGTACTTTTTCACATTTTTTTTCTTTTCTTCTTTTTATTTAGCATTTTGCCATCACTTAAAAAAAAACAAAAACTGAAATTTGTGCCACTAAGTATGTTTTGAGTGTTTAGTGTTGATTTTTATTTCATGAATTGTAATTTGTCAGGCTTGTATTATGTGACTACTTATAAATATTTATGAAATCCCAGCAGAATATTTTCTACTTTCCCACAATACAGTAGTTTCACTAGAGCATATTTCCCTCATCACATAATTAAATTGTTAATCTTGTATATCATAAGTGGCAACAGAGTTGAGACCAACTCATCAATGCTTTCATTGTAAATTAGAAGGTAAAATCTTTTTTTTTTGGATGTGGAGTATCTGCAGAAAGTCTGCCACAAAGTCACCAAATCTGACTGTGTTTAAGCATGGCTTTTAGAAGTGCTGTGACAAGTGACAATTCACAGCTGCAACCAGGACCCCAGCTTCTTAATTTGAATCCTCCTGTCTTCCATATATCCTAAAAGTAATTGAAAAAACATAGGTAATGAAGATGCATTGTTAGTTCTGGAGTTTATTTTCTCAGTGGCGATGTTTTGGTCAGATAAAAAGACAGTCTTTCCAAGGAAGCGGCTGTTAATGGTGTGAATAATTTCTTTTAATTCCTGTGTTTATTCCAGGCTCCTCCAGGGAAGTGAAAGCTCCTGCAGAGGTCTCAGAGCAAATGGTCCAGAAGCTAAGAGGCAAGAATGAGTTTACTGTGCTGGTGACCCTCAAACAGGATCACCTCAACTCTGGGGTCATCCTCTCCATCCATCATTCTGAGCACAGGTATGAGTAATTCTCGTTTCATCACGTCCCTAAAATGGGTTTTGCCATACACAGATAAACGATTAGCCCATCTCAGTCCGGATATAGTTGCAGATATATGTAATATTGTGTACACTATGTAAAAAGACATTTTAAGAGAGTTCAGTGATACATATGTGTCACAAGGCAACTGAAGTATAGCTCATTTAGGACAGTGAAGCCCTTCAGAATAAACCTCCCTGCCCCATGATTACAGTTGTACTCTAAATTTAGTAACTCTCTGCTCTGTCAGATTAGCAGACTGGATATTTGTATTTGATAAACATTTAGATGTTTTACACACTAGTCAGATAAACAAAGAAAATCACCCTGTATGCCAGCGTATTATTCACAGTCCATCAACGATGCAAGCATCGAGTCTGTAATTGTGAATCGAAAACTGATGAGACACTATCTGCAGTTAGCATGCTAATGTTTTCCATTAGTTTGTGGTAGCTGAGCCGTTGGATGATCAGAACAGCAATCTAAATTCCACATAATGCGTTGATTGAACAGTTTGTACATTAAAGTCAGTCCTGAGAAGAGAGCTCACAGGGATGTTAATGACTTTCCCCACTGATGATTAGCTTTCCCAGCCATTCATATGCAACAAAGCAGCACTGCATGGTTTCATTTAAAACATGGCAGAAATAATTCAGCATCTGAAGTGTTAGCTAGTGCATTTATGGAGTCAAGATGAATGTGCATGCATGGCTAGGGGAGAGTAAATCTATTAGATGTGGTTTGCAGATAAATCAATTCCATTGCTACACTGCCTATTTTTCTGTTGAATAATGTTTCCAGAAAATGACTCTTGTTCAAATAAGTCTGTCTTTAAAGGCAGAGGTGATGAGTGTGTATCGGCAGCTCTTTCCATTAGTGTCACTATGCTGGGTGAATCTCAGTGGTGTGGAGAAGAGGATTCTCCTAGAATACTAATGCTCCAATGTAAAGAGTTGAATCACTACGTGTGGGCCACTGCTGTGCATTGTCGATGTTGCACTCGACAGCAATGCAGCATCATTGTGTTTAGCTACTGATGTGATTAAATTCAAAAAAGCGTTGCCTGAGAAATCTGTGTACTACTTGGAGACGAATGAGGTGTTCATATTTCTGCGCTGTGCTAAGAGGAGCCCCTGAGTTCAAACATTTTTGCATTTCTTTGTGTGACAGATAAAGATTTTGTTTGAGGAATGAGACTTTAATACACTGGACAGTGCGGGGAATGTCTCAGCAAAGTTGTCACCGTGTGGTTTTTACTAGAATCAGGTTGCTGGAATTTTTATATCGCAGGTTCCTGGAGCTTGAGAGCAGTGGGCAACGTAGTGAAGTGCGCCTTCATTATCGCACCAAAGGGCAGCAGGATCACACTGAGGTGTTCCCTTACAGCTTGGCTGATGACCAGTGGCACAAGGTCTCTGTTGCCGTCAGCGCCTCTCACGTCATCCTACATGTGGACTGCAACAGGTAAGATCCTGGGGTGAGGCTCTTCCTTTTCAAAACGGGAAACATGCGCTTTTAAGCTAACTTTAAACTTTGCAATCTCATGCAAAAGACTGGCATCAAACCTCACACAGGGACCTTAATTATCTCAACTGACAGTCTGCCATAATATAGTTAATTCACATAAAATCTATTTTCTGTGTCAGTTCACTGAGATTCTGCTGGAAGAAGCATTTTTTTGTGTCACAGTAAGCCACCAACTCATTAAATACTGATGCGTTAAGCCATGTCAAAATTATTGCAGTGAGTACAGGCGTTGACAGATCAAGATTTTAAATATGGAGAAAAAATTTTCTCATACTATTTTTTCTCAATAGTTAAAATATTACAGTTTGTATGCATCTTTGTATGGAAAAATAAAATGTGTATATCTCTCCAAAAGCAGAAACTCACTGAAAGACATTGGTGAAACCACAAGCTAACAATACAGTGCTTTCAACTGTGGTTTGTGTTTTTAGACCATGTCACGCTGTGCTATGTATGGACTATGTTCGCTTGCTGACTCGGGCATACGCGCAGTGACATTGGCCATATGTCTCGCGAGTCCGGCGCAGGTTGAACTCACCTTGAGGAAACCAGCATTTTACATGCCTCTGCTGTTGAGTGTGACTTGGGAATTACTGTTTGTGTGTGATGATCCTTCTTGGCACAATAAAAGAACAGACGGCAACACCATGTGTATCGCAGAAAGCATGTGGCTATCTATACCCTCCATAGGGAAAGAGTTAACAGAAGGATTTAAAAGGGCAGGACCTGCGGTGTGAGGGGTGCAGTGTCTTTTCATCACATGAACCAAACAGGTAGCTTAACCCTTTTTTTTGCAAGTTTAGCCACTGACCTATGTATGTTTTTTCTTTTTTCAGGATCTATGAGCGGGTGGTGGAGCCTCCCTACATGGACATACCTGAGGATACTTCCTTTTGGCTCGGACAAAGAAACGCCGCTCATGGCTTCTTCAAGGTTAATGCTGCAATAAAAACTTCCCTTTCAGAATATATGCATGTTGATGCCTGTCCTGATCTGTCATTACTAAGCCATAAATGATTCAGAAGAGCATAAACAAGTAATTCATCTCAGCTGCGGCATCAGCTTTTCTCCCCATGCTCAGCCTTGGTTTATACTGTATCCTCTCCCTCTTTGTTTCGCTTGTTTGTTTTTATTTATTATAGCTGTTGGATTTAATTGCATGCATTTCTCAAGGCTTACCATTTTAATTTAAAGCCTGCTCTGCCTACCCTAGGAATTGACATTTTTTTGTCATTGTTTGTTCCCTTTGCCTTAGTCTGTAGCTAAGCCCAGTGCAATTATCTCAGCAACCCCCACAGTGCTTATTTGGGAGAAATCATTAAATAGCCTCTGGACTATGCTCATTAAGCTTAGTCCATAGTATTGTTTTTCAGACAGAGAGACTTATATCGCCTCTTTTAGACTGGACTGCACTCCCAAATTTCCCACCTGGGGAGACTTGTTGGGGCAAAATGTCAGCCTACTAGCAATTCTAACTATTTTAATCAGTCTACTGGTGACTAGATCTGTGTTTGATGGCGTGGAGATGGCTGTGCATGTGTGTACCTGTTAATGCTTTATACAGTGTGTCCTGGCATTTGAATTTCCTCTGTGTTAATTGGTTGATGAAAGAAGCTCTGGAGGTCACCCACTAATCTTGTCACACAGCAGCATCTTTCTTCGCCACTCTGCGAATCCTTGATTAGTTGCTGGGAAGGCATGTATCCTTTATTTATTTATTTATTTAAGAAAAACACACTACTTCATTAGTTCACATGCACACATACACACACACGCACGCACGCACACACACACACACACACACACACACACACACACACACACGGTCAGTGTCTGTATGTAAGTTCTTGCTGAAGATGAGAATATCACAGCCCCAGCAGTGTTCTGCATCTTCAGAGACCAAATTATACTTAAGTCTGAATTTTTCAGGAGTTTTTTTGGTTTGATGGGTTATATTTCTTGACAACAGCTAACATTTTTGTAGAACATTATTGCATTTGTATATTTCAACCTCTCTGTCACTGGCTCTACTGTACAAATTCACATTTCTGGTTCAGACAGGAGGAATCTGTATCAAACTTTTTCTTGTTGACTGTGCAAAGCAAAATCTGGCAAATGGTTTTAGTAGAAAAACTAGAATTGTGTTTCTCTGTGAAAACACAAAAGCTTTTTGAAATCTGTTGAAAACGTATTTACAAAACTACAAATATTATTTATTAGGTAAATAACAAACTGAATTTGAGCTGGCACACAGGACTTCTCTGAGAAGTCAGAAATTATTCAGCCATAACGTTCAACCACTAAAACAAAATGATCTATTCAGGAATGCAAGTAAATAACTGTAATTTAGTATATTAATCAAAAAATAACTCGGATGAGTTTATAGCGGTTGCATTTTGCAGAATTTGCCAGTAAGTAAATGGGTTTATTACAAATTTGATCGACACAGCTTCTATCTACTCTCATTTCTGCATGTTACCGTGAAAAATCTGCAAATAATTTCCTTGGGATTTTAAATTTATGGCTGGTAAATTGAAGTGGCGAGACAATTTAAAAAAACAATTTCTCCTAAGTTGCACTGTTCCACTTCTGTAAAGGTAATAAATGCACTCATGGAGTGAAATGGACCGGTTTCTATGGCAACAGAGTATCTGAACACGGGTATGTATGTGTTTGGGGTTCGGACGCAGGACAATTTGGACTTATGAAATGATTGAATCTCTCCTGTTCATGCTTATCAGAGGAGATTGAGAAAAAAAATCAATGTAGCAACTAAATTTGCCACCTAATTAACCTCCTGTAGGTGCCCAGATATGAGATATGATTGATCAGAGCGAAAGTCTGGGACACATATTATCCAGCAATCACCCGACATCCTGTCTGTCACTATTCAGAGTGAAAAGCATAATTCTACCCACTTGTTTTTGTGAGGATGCATATGCCTGAGTCACACATTATCTCATATGGAAAACATACCACAAGCTTACTTAGACAACCAATTTAACCCACACCCCTATGCCTCTGGGCCCTCATCTCTTTACTACACCTGCTTGATTTTTCTTATATTTCCTTTCTTTTTTGCGTGAGGTGTCATTCCCTATGATCAAAAAGTTGTTGTGTCTGTGTGTGCAGGGAGTGATGCAGGACGTGGAGATCCTGGTGATGCCACAGGGTTACATCTCACAGTGTCCAGACCTTAACAGAAGTGAGTGCAGTCTGTTACTAAACACAGTTAGTGCTGAGTCTGAATTGCCTTCAAACCTATTTTGCTACGATCTTGGTTAGGTTGATTTATTATTATTACTCTTAATAAATCTTTAATGAAGCTAAACAGTTGGGTGGTAAAATGGTTTGAAATTAGTCAGTGAGTAGAAGGAGGGATTCTCTGTTTTTTCTTCTGTGATTATTATCATCATCATTACTGCCATGACTTTGATGATGGGACTGTTTTATTCAGTTTTGAGAGCACAAAGAAAACAGCTGTTTACATCAGTGTAAAAGTCGTAAGAGTTTATCTGAGCAAATGTGATAGATATGATAAGCTGTAGCAGGCGTATTTCACAAATCAGTTTAGCATGACTTTTAAGTGTTAATCTGTGAGACTATTTGATTTGGGATGTTTTGATGCTATGCTTTTTTCCCTGTTTAATCACTGTGTAGTGAATTGCTTTTTTGTGTGTGTTATGCTGATGTGTTTTTGCTGGGAGCTCTTCTTTTATACTCCAGGTGGCTGTTTTAGCGTATCTCATTGTTAGAGTTTGTTGCAGACAAAGTGCTTATTTCTGCTGAGAGGGAAAAACACACACCCATACCTCACGGTTTAAAATGATTTTCACACGGATTATATGTCCCTGTGCCTCCTAAAGTTTGCTTTCTGTATTTTACAGTAAATGAGGCCCTTTTACGGAGGGGACACCTGAGAATACACTTTTAATAATTCCAAAATAGTTTTTATCTGCTGTAGTTATCTTTATAGTTATCATCGATTATTAAAATCGAAGATCACAGTATTACATGTACCTAAGTTACTTTATATTGCCCCTTGTATCTCAGCATGTCCAACCTGCAATGACTTCCATGGACTTGTGCAGAAAATCATGGAACTACAGGATATACTTGCAAAAACATCCAGCAAGGTAATGTAATGTGTGTATTATGTGTGCTGATCTGACATTTAATCCAAAAAAAGAGAAACGGTAATTGCTGCTTTGAATTAAATGAGTACAAAATATCCCCTTGTCAGTGTAGTTCTGTTATTAACATTCATTGCAACAGGCATTCAGAGCCGTATTAACATTTGGCTTTGCCTATTAATGAAGTCTTTTCTCTTCTGATGGAGAGACTGAGAGTGTATGAGGTGTTAATAGTTTCTCATGAATGAGTTTTGTGATGGCGCTAGTTTGCTTTTGAAGCTCTTTTTTTCATGTGACTATAGACGTAGAATGAGGCTGACTCATGTCTTCTCTTCTACTTGCTTTGTGTCTTTTGGGTGGGGGGGTGTCGGCGGTGTGAGCAGCTGTCCAGGGCGGAGGAGAAGATGAATGGGCTGGATGGCTGCTATTGTGAGAGAACCTGCAGCGTCAAGGGGGTTGTCTACAGGGAGGATGAAGGCTGGACAGATGGCTGCAGGAATTGCACATGCACGGTGGGGCTTCTCACAAGGGTGCTTGACTGTGTGTGCATGCATGTTAGTGTGTGAATATTTGACCACTAAATCGAAAGGGACATCAAATTTTCCATTTGTGTGTATGTGAACTTACTGAGTCTGAAATTATGTACTTGTCTTACTGTGTGTGAGTACATGTTTGCAGGCATGCGAATGGGTCATAAAAAATGAATGTGTGTGAATGTGCAGACACAGCATCTGTGTGTGTATGTGTGTGCATTTGTGTGAATAGGATATGCGTTTGTGTCTGACAACATGCATTTTCAATCGTGTGTTTATTGTGTTGTGTGCATGCCTCGGTTTGTGTGTGTCTGTGTGCCTCTTCATTTACACATTCATTCTCTGCTCCTATTGTAAGCTGCCTTTTTGTCTTGAACCCCTGTTGATTAAGATTGTGAAGATGGGGGTGCTGGTTTGGGTGGGGTGGAGGTGCAAAGTGCATGTGCCACCGTTGTTGACTGCTTTTAGTATCATTATTTTTATGCATTAGATTAAGGGTTGCCCTAGTTACCCAAGAGAAGATACTGTATTAAAAACCTCCACAGTACTCAGGATTAGACTCATCAACAACAGTGTTTAGTAATACTCTATTCTCTCAAGGGTCTACTTTGGGCTGCACGAAGTGTGAATAATTGCCAAAAGAAGAATTATAAGCGACTGGAGATCTTGGGCTTGTACTACATCGGCAAACAAATTTCACCCCCTTTCAGTCTACTCAGCTTCGGAACATGAAACTCATTCACTGCTACTGAACTGCTCCAACCAGCCAATGAGATGTCTTTGCGCACCACTACCCAACATGCAAAAAAATAGGAAATCACATATCTCTCAGTGCACCGCACCTAATTGCACTTGACAGATGATAATTATCATCAGGGATTTGTTCTACCCACTCATCCAATGAAATCGCTTCATTCGTCAGGAACGATGTTTTGCCATTCCTGGGCTGCAATTAAGGAATTAAATGAGATATGTTCTTACCTTATGTGTGGCAATTAGCTGTGACCTTTAAAATTCAAAGGTCATGCATTAAGATGTTATCAATTATGTGGATCAGGTTCATAGATGTTGTTGTCACAGAGCTTTCATCCGTGGAAACTATGTTAATTACAGTAACAGCCAGAGAAGAGGAGATAGTATTTAAATATATTAGATATACAGATTACTATAGTAATATTACTACAGTTTAGGAGCAGATTCACAACACAGAGTTCGTACCTTTGAGCTTTGCCAGAATCCTGTGAATATTTAAAAGATGCAACATAGGATTTGGGGATGAGTAAGCTCCAAACATCTGTGCATCCTGTTGATTTATAATGTATTTATAATGGCATAATTACAGTCTAAAATGAATTGATTTCAGTGGCAGTCTCACATGCATTTAGCCTAGCCCAATTATACAAATGGGGTGAGCAATATACTGTAATAGAAACACGAGCATAATGCAGTAGTTCATGATTACCAAAAGAAGCAACCCCTGCCTCAAAGGGTTTCAACAAATGCTAGCTTCATAAAAGTACAGTTTATTAGTGGACCATTGTGTTTGGCTACAGCAGTGTATGCTGGACAGTAGGGACTTTAATTGTCTGACAGAAATTCCAATATATGTTTGAAGGTCAGAAACAATGTTTTGACTAGAGTCCGACTGATATACTGGCCCTGCCGATAATATTAGCTGCTATATCGTATTGGCACTTATATCAGTACTTGTGTATTTTTGTTTCATGTGTCTAAAAAAAAATATTGGACAATATATTCAATTTTGAAATATCAGTGTTGGTATCGGTCTTAAAAATCCAATTTGGTCAGGCTATAATATTATTTTTTAGTTTTATAAAGTTCTGTTCATTACATATCTTGTTCAAAATTCTCTATTTACCTAATTTAAGTGATTATTTTCAAAAATGTTAGTGTCTTAAGAAAAACATTATCAATACAAATATTGTCACATCATTGCATTCTTGCGACTGAACTAACATGTATCAGTTCAAGCATCAAACATCAAGTATCACTTGAGTTCTAGTAGTTACTCTTTAAACAAAGTGTTATGTTTCTCTCTACCAGAATGGCACGGTGCAGTGTGAGGCCATCTCCTGCCCTCCCCCTCAGTGCCCGGCGGGCACAGCGCCTGCCTACGTAAAGGGTGCCTGCTGCAAGGAGTGCCAGCGTGAGTGAAGTACCCTTAACCTCAGCACCCTCCTACACTCACACAATCATGGACACAATTGCGCACAAACGCGCACACATAACAGCAAAACAACCTCCATCACCAGATTTAGAGCACATATAACGCCTCCACAAGGGCTGCCTGACAATTGACCAGGGCTCTGCTGTGTTGCTAAGCTACCTCCTAACATGTCTCTTGAGATGAGTCCATCCTTTTTGCATATACATGGACCAATCAATTATTCACTAGCTGGCTTTCAAAACACAGATGGCCACCAGTCACACTGACTTCAGCCAATAAATCTGGTATCACTGCATGTGATGTAAACTAGTTCCTATTTATGGCATGGCATGTTGAGGCTGTGAGAAAATTGAAGAGGAAGGGAATGTTAAGGGTCTAAAATGATGCTCATACTCACACTGGCAATAGTGTCTTCATAAATGTCCATTTATTAACTTTTGAACACTAATGTGCTCTGGCTGGATAAATAATTCCGTTTCATCACATAGCTACATAGAGCATCTGTTGTTTTTTGGGGGTTTTTTTTCCAAAAGACTTTGAGCTAAGCAATGAACTCTTATTAGCCTCTTCACCGCAGCACTCTGCATCTCATATTCTCTCAATTCCCCTCTCAATAAAAATGGATTTCAGTGGGTATTATCTTTTTTTCCCTTACATTCCACTGATAGTATCCCAAATGAAACTTTAACAGATGTGATACATTTTCTTTTGAGAGGCATAAAGAACTGCCTGCCAACTTATAGAACACAGTCTAGCGTATGCATTAAGTAGAGGAATTTATTACCTTAACACGTCTGAGTGTTTTCAATAACTAGTGTTCTCACCTGAGATGTATTGAAGGTTACACACCATATGAGTGATAGAAAAGGGTACCAGCCTTTATGTATATATAGTATTTTATTAGCAGATTTGACTCCACTTCTTGTGCAAGCTGACTTCATTTGAGAGCTTTTCCATCACGAACTCCCACGCATCCTTCTGCCATCCTTCTTCCTGTCCCTTTGTAAGCAAATGACACAGTGAAAATGCTGCAAAAGCAAATAATAGGCAAGATTTGCTCTCTATCAGGAAGAAACAATTAGTCTGGGATGCTAATCATCTTGTGTCAGCATCTTTTCTAGTGAACCATAGACCAGGGCTGATACGCAGGGGCCCTGAGCGTGACTAAATCTGCTGCCGTGTTATACAAATATAAACACGTAGCAAGTAATGGCTTTAAATTCAATATCCCAGTTCTCACTTATGTCAATGAGGTAGACAAACACACAGCTAATTACACATGGTCTGGGTTTGGAGAGAAGTGTACCACAAGTTTGCTTGCTACAACGACATGATTTGCTCTCCAAATTAAAGCCTTATCTCGCAGCACAAGGCCTTATAGGGAGGCGTTCTGAATCTCTTTTTTTGTGTGTGATTGTCTGTCAAGTAGAACGCAAAATGGCTGTTTAAGAAGTCCTCGCTTTCATGATACGCTGCTTTGTGATAGGGCCTGACCTCTGGTGTCAATCATTTCTCCCCCTTGTATCAGACTAAATCTGTCTGACCCCAACTGTTCATCAAACATGCACTTTCTGCCCATGTGATTACCCCCCTGTCCCACACACACACACACACACACACACACGCACACACACACACATATACACATACATACACACACTCACATATACACACCTACCCACCCCAAAATGAAATGGCTTCTCCTCAGTGCAGCACTGAGGAGTACTTTCTCTCTCTGCATATTAATTATGCCATCACTTCTTCTGTTGTTACTTAATTGAGCTTGACACGCTTGATTTGCTTCAACTGTATTCACCTGAGGGCTTTAACAAAAAGTCTCGCAAAAAAAGTGTAAATAATAAGGACAGATTATGTGATGCACGTTAAACAGCGCTGTTAAATAACTTGACATCTCACTAGTGTTTATGGTCACAGCTGAGTGGAGACGCGCAGGTTTGGGTTCAGTAGTTACAACAATTACGAGGGAGCTGTATGATTCTAATATATATGAGGATTTTTTTGGGGGGGTTTTGAAGAGAACAAAGAACGCAGCAAACAAAACAAGAACAGAAAAAAACCTGCACGGTTTATATCAAGCAGTGATTCAGATTAACCAAACAATTTCAAACATTCCGTATTTGTCCTTTATTTACGTTATTCTTTCAAGTGGACGTTCTGACATCATCAGGCTTTTTCACTGTGTAACATTTGGTCTTTTTCTAAAACAGTGCTGTTAGCTTTTGGCATCTAAATGTCGAGGTTCCTAATGTTTATTCCTTTTTATAGTTATTGTGTTTGTCTGGATATAAACCAAGTAGAAATGACCTTCAGGCTTGTGGAACTTCTTTTGAGATCTTTTTCTCACATGTCACTCTGACCTCTTTCCAAAATATTTTAATCTGTCTGCGCTGCCAGCCAAGAGAAAATAATAATTCTTTAGGATCTGTGTATTTCGTTTACACACATGATTGATTTTTTGAGCATTTCTTGTGTTTTCACCACCTGCATCACATGCCGATTTCCAATCCTCTGATGACATTTTTGCTCTTTGCATGTAGCTTGAATTGTGAGCTCTCTGATGAACATCATGTAAGCAGATCAGCTGCTTGTTGTGGAGGTCTACTAAATTAGTTATGTACTTTTACAAAACTAGAAATTAAAAACCATTCAAACGCAGATTAAATTCATGTCTGAATTCTTCAAAGGAAATGCAGATCCTAAATCATTTCAGTCCATTTAGAAGCCCCAATCCAGAATATAGCATCTGCTCATCCTTGGGTGAAAAACTGGTTACTCCTAATTTGGATCACTTTGTGATATTGTGACAGATTGTTTGGCTCTTTTAATTAGATTCCCACATCATATCATAGGACATTTGGATTACTAGGATGCTTTTGCAGCTTTTCCGTTGTGTCAGAGAATAAATATATGGGAAGAGACAATTTGTGACCAAAAGATTCTATTTAAGGATTTACTGATCAATCAGT
>VUQK01004290.1:18137-37278 GCA_015106715.1 Bujurquina vittata | reverse complement strand
CCAGCACCCCCATACTTGGAGACAAACCCCGGGGGGTACAGAACCCCCCCCCCCCCCCCAAATTACATGAATGTGGAAAGAGCCATAACTCATAATTTCAGTGATTACAGCAACATTTAAAAAAAATGTACATTTTGAATAACCACTAGAATCTAATGAAAATGCTTCAAAAGTTTGGCAACTTTGAATCAAGTTACTGATTACAGTTTCACAGCACTGTGACTCCTGATGTGGTTGTGATTTGGCGCTTCTGTTCTGGCTTGAATTTTGAGCCACAAAGGCTGCCACATCATTTTAACACATCATCATCATCATCTGCACATCATCCCAGTGTGGCAGAGGAGATTTTTTTTTATTGTTATACATTTTCAGAGGAACATGTTAGACAGATTTCTTAAATATTCATGTATTGTAGGGGCTTGACGCTCTCATCCACTTATGGTTATGTGATGGGTGGTAGTGAGCAAGGGATGTGACTTATGCTGTTCTTGGTTACTCTGGTGTGATAATTCACGCCAGGTGGCTGCAGTAGTTTCATGACACATATATACTAGCTCACCCTCATGCATACATGCAAGATGCCATGTGTGAGGGTTGTCCTGCTGGCAGGACCATCTGTAGCCCTGCAAAAGGGCTGTGAGTCAGCAGGGCAGACAAAGTCTCAGGACTGAGAGATTTGCATAAACTGCGAGGTGAGAGAAGATGCTTAGCTTCTGCCTTTCCTTAAAACAATCAAGTAAGTTAAACTTGGAGACCGTCTGCTTTGACACATGAGAAGTTCCTGTTTACTAAATAAGAATAGTCATTTTGATTATGATGCATAAGTCATACAGGAAAATTCGATCAGTCTGAGAACTACGAAGGTTGTTTGAATAAAAATTTGCATTCTTTCATGTACACGCATGCAGTAAAATGCAGTTGAGGACATCATATAATTTAACCTGCAGTGGTGGAGCAGTAAAAGAGTAGTGCACTTTTGTAGGATTAGTGAGAACAGGTTACTGTGTACAGACCCTCCTGTCAGACTCGCTGGAGGGAAAAAAGGTTCCCGTGGCTCAGCTCCAAGAGACACAAAGACAGACATCTGTTTATCCCTACGAGGCCTGAGAGCAAGTAGTTCCACTGAGGAGAAAGGCCAACTTAAACAGGTCACATAATGGCTACCACCTCAAGAACTGACTCTTCAGCACCAAATTGTGGCTGATTTTCAGTGGAGCACATGAGCTCATAGTTCATTATGTGGAGCCTGTCCAGTCTTGCCTGAATGTGTCCTTGAACAAAATTGACGTGGCTCTTTCGGGCTCCATACCTTTCTAGGAAGAAGCACGTGGCCCTGGAGAGGACACGCAGTATGCAGCCGTAAACCTGTTTTAAGCACTCTGAAAATGATCGCTTCTTTGATTGTAAAAGGTGGATGTAGCTACCGTGACACCCACTGGATTGTAAACTCCTCCTCTGAAGTTTTAGTGCAGTATTATGTCATCAAGCAAGCCTAAGTTAGGTGTGTCACACAGACACAGGTATCTGCTAATAAATGCTATGTAACATTAACACTAGCTTTAAAAGTTGAGAGGGCCAATTCAAAGACTCAGATTAGCCTGGACAACTACACACGCCTGTATTGCATCCACCCATCAGTCATTCCTGTACACTAATACCCGTAATAATGCAAACTTTAACCTTTAGGGAAATTGGAATGGGTGTGGGAAATTACTTTTAAAGAGCAAAACCATTTTATACTGTAAACACACTTAAAGTTGGGCCTTCTAAAGTCGAAGTCAGGGAAGTTTGATACTCTTTTGCCTCAAGCGTGCAGTTGTTTGGGGGACCTTTGCATGTCTTCCATTCTCCTGTGACTGTTGTACACCACTGCTGTGGACTGTGTTTCACACTGTTGTCCATCTTTCCATTTGTCAGTTTTCCAGGACCGTCCTAAAATTCCTCCCACTCAGGCCCAGGCCACAGCTCGTAGCATCCCGCCAGAGCAGTATTCCTACATAGCCTCCATCCGAAGGCTGCTGTGCAACAGGGCCTTCATGCTCCTCGTCATCACCTATGGTTGGTCATCACTTTTCTCTCAACTACTGTTAAATTGTGTTATCATTAACTTTTTATAGCAGAATAAAAGATTTTAAAGTGTGTCTTTAAAATCATAATTCAACATTAGCAATTCCTGAAAATGTGTGTGTGAGTGCAAAGTTAAGTTAGACTTTATTTCAAAGATTGCAACCTCTGCAGGGACTGTAGCTTTTTATTAAGAGTGAGAAAGAGCTCCGTATTAGAATCGGATTCAAGCAGATCGGGAAGGAAGTAGTATGAATTCCCATAGTTAGGATTAAACCAAGCATTCCAGCTGAAAACAGTCTTGACCCAGAATATTTGCCATGGATTCTACCACGGATATCAGGTAGAATCAAGATTGAAAATTCCCTCCGTAGTGTAATGGTGTTTATCTTATCATCAGATTATGTTGTTCGGCACACACTATTCCTTCCAGCTCATAAATGGGATTTACATCAAGAGGTCCAGAGTTCATTTATAGCCTGACAACGTTTAACACGTGTGTGTGTGTGTGTGTGTGTGTGTGTGGGGTCAGTGTGACCCTAAGATCAAAGATATGATGAAGTGGAAGGAGTCTGAGATATGAATGAGTTTCTTTTGTAGAGCTCTAAGGAGTAATCAGTTACTTGAGAAAAAAGATGATTAGATTAGACTTCTATCATTTTATACTACTACCACTAATCAAATAAAAAAATATTGTCACATTAATTAATTAATTAATTATGAAAATTAAGCTGCGAGCAGTCAAAGGAAGCATTTCAGCTTAAACGTACTCATGTCACTTCATGCGACACATGCGTCACGTGACTAGTATTTGTGTGTTCTAAGTGCAGACATGAATCTGACTCTGATCTTTTGTTGTTCGGTGAGTCTTTGGGTAACGATGCATGCTTGACTAGGATCTCTGATTTACCTGATCCACCTGTCCCCGTCACTGAGGCATAGCTGCTGTACCTTAAGGTAGAGAGGTGGGGACACGTGCGGTGCGCATTTATCCTTGGTTTGGGACCATTCACTGTCTGATTAGGTTCATTAGAATCAGTTTCAAAAATATTTCCTATTTCAGTTAAGCAAAGTTAGTTTCATGATTCCTGAAAAGTGGGAAGCTCCTGAACGATATTTTTGTCCTGTGGGTTTTTCAGAGTGCAGATTTTAATTGAGCACATTTCCACTTTCACAGGTCTGAACGTTGGCTGTTTTTATGCTGTTGGGACCCTGCTGAACCGCATGATCATCTCACATTACCCTGTAAGTCATCTCAAATCTTTTCTACTGTCTGAAGCTCTACTTACATTTCCCATAGTTTGACATAGTGATACTTGAACAGATGAATGCTTAGACTTAAATAGTCAAGTGTCAGGTTTAATAAAGGCCACTGCATTAACAGATTTGCAGTACCATAAACCGAGCTGAACCACCTGTTTAGCTGCTCATTAATGCACATATCTAATCAGCCAATTACAGCAGCTGAGGCATCTCGACATGGTCACGACAACCTGTTGAAGTTTGAACTGAGCAATAAATGGGGACGAATGATGATTTAAGTGATACTGAACGTGACATGGTTTTTGCTTCCAGACAGGCTGGTCTGAATATCACAGAAACTGCTGATCTGCTGGAATTTTCCCGCACAGATATCTGTAGGGTTTACAGCCCACGGTTCAAAACAGAGAAACCGCCCAGTGACTGGCAGTTCACTGGGCCTTGTTGATGCCAGAGGTCAGAGAAGAATGGCCAAACTGCTTCTAGCTGCTGGGAGGGCAACTCAAATAACCACACATTACAACCGAGGCATGCAGAAAAACCTCTTGTGTTGCGAACGCACAACTCGCCAGACCTTGAAGCAAATGGACAGCAGCAGAAGATCGCACTGGGTGCCACGCCTGTCAGTTAAGAACAGGAAACTGAGGCTACAGTTAACACAGACTCACCAAAATTGGACAGCAGAAGTCTGGAAATGTTGCCTGGTCTGATGAGTCTCGATTTCTGATGGAAGAGTCAGATGGCAGGGTCAGAATTTGGCATAAACAACATGAAATCATGGAGCCAACCTGCCTTCAGTTCAGGCTAGTGATGGTGGTGCAAGGGTGTGGTGGATATTTTCTTGTTACACTTTGAGCATCTTTTAAACACCATGACCTACATGAGTATTGTTGCTGACCACGTCCATCCCTTTATAACCACAGTGCACGTATCCTCTGATGGCTGCTTCCAGCAGGATAACACATCCTGTCCCAAAGTTGAAATCATCTCAAATTGGTTTCTTGAACATGACAATGAGCTCACTGCACTCAAATGGCCTCCACAGTCACCAGATCTCAATCCAATAGAGCATCTTTAGTGTGTGGTGGAGCAGGAGTCACATCATGGATGTTTCCAGCACCTTGTTGAATCTTTGCCACAAAGAATTAAGGTAGCTCTGAAGGCAAAAGGAGGTCCAAATTAGTACTAGCAAAGTGTACCTAATAAAGTGTCTGATGAGTGTATGCTGGTCCAGATGATAACCCACATTTTGCATGTATACTGTAACAACAACTTGCCTTCATAGTAAACAACCTATGCTAATAGCAGCCTAGCAGTCCAAGCATGTGACCTACTCTAAATATTTGGTGCTTTATGAAATATGAAAAAATATGACAAAGGAGCCTGCACGCTGTTTCCAAAAATTCTTTCTGTCAGCATTTGATATGCTGTCTTTGTACTGTTTTCATTTTTTAACACAGCATTAAAATTATTCACATATCACTGGATCATAAAGGTGCTAAAACTGTGCAAGGCCATAAGATCATCAGCTCTCCTCAATTCTCGTCTTTCGCTGCTTTTTAGGGAGAAGAAGTGAATGCTGGGAGGATTGGCCTTACCATTGTCATCGCTGGGATGGTTGGCTCCCTCATCTGTGGCGTTTGGTTGGACAGAACAAAAACCTACAAGTAAGGCGAATATCAAACAGGGAAAGTACGAGAGGAGCGATTCTTCCAGAGGAGGTGTGTTTGGGGGGGGGAAGGATGCACGAGGCGCGAGATAAAATCATACGTCATGCGGAACGAAACTGAGAAAAAAAGCAGAGCGATGGACTGATATCCTAAAAGTCTATCACTTTTTCCGTGCCACTAGTAATTATCTACATAAGCTTTGTTCTTTGCTGTTTATTGTCTTTTCCCCTCTGAACTCGCATCTTGCAGGCCTTGTTTAGTGTTTGTGTTAGCTGTTGGCGCCCTAAATCTGTTTGTTCAGGTTCAGCATCCTGCGACCTCTTTGAACTTTTGCTCCTGCCCCATGAGCTCTTGGGCTGTGTAGCGACAGCCATCCGATCGACCTCCTTCTGTTGCAGCTACAACAGCTTTGTCTTGCAAATGGGGGAAATACAAGAATGTTTGTGGCATACATGCAAAGGCCTCTTCAGTCTGACCTCACTTTGTTGTCTAATCATCATATTATAATTACTGCCTCGCATTTTTATTGCACTCTGGTTGTCTGCTCCTAAATGCTTGGCGGTTTGTCTTTTAGTATTTTTACAAATCCTACTGGATGCCATTTTTAATGCTTATTTATTTACTTATTATGAAGTGTTGAAGGCATAAACTCTAGTTTCTTTAACAGTGTGTTTTGTGAAATCAAACAGAAATGGTGTTTCCCTTTAGTGTTTATTATGTTAAACTGTAAGGTGTAGGCTAAAACAAAAGGTTTGGAATGCACGTCCTTCCTCTCAAAGCATTTTCAAAGGCCCTATTTTTTCTGTGAGAACAGTAAAACAAACAAAAAGGGTACATGAAGCCATCCATTTTTTTCTGTTTATCCAATTCAGGGTCGCGGGAGGTCTGGAGTCAATCCCAGCTGCCTCAGGGAAAGAGGCGGGGTACATCCCGGACAGGTCGCCAGTCTGTCATAAGAGAGACACACAACCATTCACACCTACTGTACAGACAATTTAGAGTCACCAGCTAACCCACCCCCACTAACTGTATGTGGGGGTGGGTTAGCTGGTGATTCTAAATCACCAGCTATGAGAACCCACACAGACACTGGGAGAACCACCAGCCCAGATGGTAGATTCTAGCTCAGGACCTTCTCACTGTGAGGCAGCAGAGTTAACCACCGCGCTACTGTGCTGCCCCAAAACGCTACACGCTATTGAAAACGTTAGTCTACAGCACTACTAATTGATGCTCATGTAGCAATTTTTAGGTGTCAGTGGACCAAAACAAAAGAAAGTTCACAACAGGCTTTTCTGTTGTAATTTTTTGTGTTTAGCCTTTCTTTCACGTGGGAGGCACAGTGGTACCACCGTTGCATCACAGCAAGGAGGTTCAGGTTTTGAACCTGCCAGCTGGCTGTGGCCTTTCTGTGCGGCATGTTCTCTGCGTGCGGTCTCTGAGGTTACACCAGCTTCTTCCCACAGTCCAAAGACACGCACGTTAGGTGAATTGGTGATTCTAAACTGCCCGTCGGTGTGAATGCGCACATGAATAGTTTTCTCCCTCTGTGTAACAGGCTGGCGCCTCTCACCCAATGACTCCTGGGATACGCTCCAGCCCCCTCAGTGACCCTGAACTGGTTAAGAAAACAGATGGGCACATTTTCTAAATTACTGCTGAATACTTGATGCAGCTTTAATTTTTGTTTATTTTTTAAATTCATTGAGAAACTGCTACGGCACCTACATTAAAGTAACACACATTTAACATGTGTGTATGATCACACTAATCACTGTTGTACTCACAGTTACAAATATTGCTCATGTTCTTTTTTTTCCAGGCAGACCACCTTTGCAGTCTACCTCATGTCTCTGGTGGGGATGATAGTTTATGCTGCCACACTCAGTCTGGGACACCTCTGGGTGGTTTTCATCACTTCTGGAGCTCTCGGGTATTCTTTTATTTATTCCTTTAACCCATTTTTTTTTTTTACACAAGTGAGGATTTTTTTTCTACTTGATTCAAAATGCACTTATTTCTGTCGCTCAAGAGAGAAAAACACAGATAGCATCATTATAAAAATACAGAACAAATAAAATGTATCTGTAAAAATATCAGCAAAAATACCTGAATATGGAATTTATACTTAGTAGGCAAATGAGTGGGCTAAATATCTGTATATTTTAAGCTCTAACTTTCACAGTATTCATGAACACGCACAGTAGAAACCTGCAGAAACCTTCTGACAATGTTGTCATGCCTCGAATTCGGCTGCTGTTCATTTCTTTAGTTACAGTACCTCTGTTGACATTTTCAATAATCATTTACAGGCATGTTTATTTCAGCTTTGGCTTGACAAAACACGTAGACCCTGCAAAGTTTACATAAAAATTTGTGTTTGTGCATAATAACCTAAAGCCTAAATTGAAGAGAAAAGGTAAAATGTCCTTCTGTTCCTGGAAAAAAAAAACCTCACACATGATAGAAAAACCAGATATGTGGAATAATCTTAGTTATTTAACTTAATTTAAATGTATTTCATCAAGAAAAATCCCCTCGCTGTAATGTTTTCTTGGAAGTCTGTGCTGCACAGCAAAGAAAAGAAAAAAGCGACAGTATGTCAAATTGTAGTGATGGTCAAGTTATGTGTTTCAGATCGTGAGTATCACAGAAAAGTGGGCGCACCGCCTTAAAATTTAAAATACACAACCGCTATTTACTGGGAAAACCGTAGCATTTAGATCTCTATGAGGGAAATCATCTACTAGGTTTCTTCTGTGCTGTTGCTGTGTTCCTGGAATTAAAAAGCAGATTATTCATCAGGTTTAACCTTTGTGTGGCTGTTTTGATTACACCCCCAGCAGCACACAGTGGTCTTCCAGAGTGGATTTCCTTCCCTGTGGAAGTGCATCCACATAATTTAGCAACATACATGTCAGACAGCTTTATCCTTTTTACAGTCTGTGCAAAGATTTTTGTGTTTTTCTGCTCTAAAAATGATCCTGTTCCAGTTTGACATTAAGTGTAATGTGTATGACATGAAATGTCATCATGTCTACTGCTTTGTGCTCTCAGCATCAAAACACATACAGGAAAGAAATGTGTCTACTGACTCAGACTGATGTGTTTTGCTACATGTCAGAAGCTTTTGATTTGAGTTTCACTTGTTGTCACTTAAGTGGAAGGGCAACATTCTGTTATTAAATGAGAAAAGGATCTGATGTCACTGGACTGCTTAGAAAAACCTCCTGTTCCTGTTTAACTTCTTCATTGTCATTTACTTACGGGCGTAAGTCTTGAATTCCCGCAAGAACAATTAAATGTAGGTTCAAAGTATTCGTGCGCTTGCCAGCTATTGTGATAAGGAGCGATTTATTGAAGCATGTACGTCCTATAATATTTGCACATATAAAATTGAGGTTGCAATACTGATAAAGCATTCGTAACAAATAGGGAGCTGCAACTATTAAATTATCTTATGATTCAGTTTGATTGGCTCTTATGGTTATTGTGCATCCCCCGTGCATCTGTCCAGGTTCTTCATGACGGGCTACCTCCCACTGGGCTTTGAATTTGCAGTCGAACTGACATACCCGGAGTCAGAGGGAACCTCATCTGGAATCCTCAACTGCTCAGCACAGGTACAGATCAATGGCCTGCAGAGTTGTTTTCAGTGTGATCGTACAAAAGAAAAAAAAAAAAAGAACAACAGATTGGGATGGATGAAAGCTGTGCTCCCTCCACGGAAAAAGTGAGTCATTCAGCCTCTCGCTGCGGAGGAATTGACTCACTATATTGCAAATGCAAGAGTTCCTGGGAAGTTTGGACATAAACAATAAAATGTTACATTATTGAAGGCTGGTATTGTTTTGCTATAATGTGGCTTTGTGAGGGGTTTTGGCATAATGAGGGATTTTTGAGTTTCTTGTTAATACTTTTTTTTATTATTGTTTGTTTATTTGTATCCAGTGTCACACACAGCAGCGTTTGCAATGCCTGTTCATGAGTAGGCAATGAGATTTTTCTCAGCATCATAGCACCTAGGCATGATATACTTGCAAAACTTTATAAGTGTGTAGTTGAGATGAGCTCCTCACTCGGTGCATAAATGTATATATTTAAACCAGCTGCAGAAGATGCAAGATGCTTGAAAATGAACACCAAGGTCAGTGATGTGTTTGGCCCGCGTCCTTCCCGCTGGCTTTAATCCTAACTATGCATGTTCTGCACACGCAGGTGTTCGGAATTATATTCACCATTTGCCAAGGGAAGATTATTGATAATTACGGCACACTGGCAGGAAACATCTTCTTGTGCGTCTTTCTCCTAATAGGCACAATAATGACAGGTGAGTACTCTCTGACTGTGAAAAACACACCGCTCAGAGTCATAACAGGGTATTGATTTAATGCCGCACATACAGAAATGCATATGAATATTCTTTGTTGTCACTGTTTCTGTTATGAGTTTACTAACGCTCCAGTGGAAGAATACTGCGTTCTTAGAATGCACAACTTGGTTACTGTGTAATTTGAAGGAGTGTTTCACAGCTCAATGTCATGAATTGAGCATAATGTTATTTTTTATTGCATGTAATAAACAAGTTTGCCACTTCTTTACAAGAAGACTTCTTGCAGCTCAGGGAAAAGAGTCTGTGGTTGGAGGTGTTGCCCCCGTGCCATTCTTAATAATCACTAGAAAGGGATTTTCTTTGAAATTAACCAACAACAAAACTATTTACAACTACACTGTTTAGAGGGGGGGTCAGAAACATTTTCCTAAGCACTTAACATTTGGTAAAGCCACTACAAAGATATTTAGACATGCACATTAAAGGAGTGTGTTTTCAGGTCATAAAGGTGATTTTGCAAACACTTATGTAACATTTCATGACCCGTTGCGGGGTTTAAGAGCAATCTTTAACTTTTTAAAAATGCTGAGTTGCTAACTTTGTGCACACAAACACACACAAAAGGGAAAAAAAGAACCCTCAATGACTCTTTAATGAAACTTCACTGTTTGCAAAGGTCAGCAGACTGACTCACTGCTTTTTCTACTTACTCATATGACTGGACTTCTTCTTGTGGACATGATGCTCATTTTAAAAGAAAAAAGCTAACATTGGTAATATAATTTTGATGTTCTAAAAACTACATAAAGGTACCATTAAAAGGCAAGGTTCTGATCTTTTTGTAAAATGTTCTCCTCCTTCCATGGAAAGTTAGGTATTAAATTATAATGTTTTTATAATTGTTCTTGACCCCAGTTAGTCATCATGCTATGTTGTTTTTAGATTTTTTGCCACACACTCTGAAAATAGGGAATTATCTTATAATTAACTGCCACTGTTAAGACTTGAACATGCATGGGAGCCACCTACTGGATAGTCACTATTATTACTTCACATCATTAAACTGCTAACCTGCATGTCCCTTTTGCACCATGAAGGACCTGCAGTGTTGTTTCCGTTCTTCTCTTTCTTTGCAGTTTGCAGTAGAGAGTCCATGATCTTATGCAAACCTAACCCTCACTGTTTCTATCTTTTTCTGCAGCTTTAATCAAGTCTGAGCTCAAGAGGCAAAACGCTAACCTGCAGGCCAAAGCAGCCGTAAGTGTTGAAGCAAGCCAACGGTGTAGTGCGTTGTGATATGAAACAAAGGCGGTGGCATTGTAAAGGGAAATAGACCTTTTTCACGGAAGACATTTTGACATATCAGTGTAGGGAAAGCTTCTTCTTCTTTAAGCTCCTCCTTTTAAGAGATGCCACAGTGGATTATCTGCCTCCATCCCATTCCTCTCTGGGCACCCTATCATATGCTTTCACTAGACCCACAAAGACACAGTGCAACTTCTTCTGGCCTTCTCTATACTTCTTCATCAACACCCTCATTGCAAACATCAAATCTGCAGTGCTCTTTCTTGGCATGAATCCTAGAGCCGCTCGCTGATGGTCACCTATCCTCTTAGCCAAGCTTCAACAACTGCTTCTTATAGCTTCATGGTACGGCTCATCAGCTTTATCAGCTATAAGTCTGTACATCATCTTTGTTCCACCAGTACACTTCTCCATTCCTCAGGCATCCTCTCAGTCATGCTAAACAATCTGGTTAAAAAGTCCACTGCCCTCCAGTGCAACAAATAGAATAAATAATATATGTAAAGAGAGTGTCAAAATGTCTACTGTGAAAAAGATCCACGTGTTCAGTGTTTTTTGTCATGAGTGATAAGTCATATGTGCATCCCGGGCGTCTCCGCTAACAGCTTACAGTACTCTGGGCTCCACAGACGAGGAGTGTTTTTGCTTTTGTTTTCTGTGATCCTGCATGTCTGCAACAATTTTGCCAAAGGACGTTGCTGAATATTTACTGACGCGCTCTGTGCACTCTGCTCATAAAAATATTTCCACTTGCATGCATGAAGTCATTTCACAAGCAGAAATTTGAAGAATTTGCGTAACATGGCATCAGTAAAAGTTAACAGCCTACGTAGAGCTTAAAAGTTTACTGAACTTGTTTGGATACCGTTAGCACTTTATGGTTGTGACTCTGTTCTTAAGTCATTCTGTTATCCTAGATATCTTTCTCTTTCCGTGTGGGTCTCCAAGCTCTGGGGTGAAGTTACCGACAAGTGCTTAAAGTCTAATTCAGTCTTTCGGTCTCTCGATTCTTCTTTAAAGGGGACATATTAAGCTCTTTTTCAGCTCAAGATTTTTATTCTTGGTTTCTACTGAGGCCACCCTCTTTTTAAAACAGATTTCTTCTGATTGGCTGCTCTTTATAAACTGAATGTATATCAGGTGTCTGCCTGAGGTTATTGTGTTATCATTAACATAATGCACAGCCAAAAAAATAGCATTAAGAACACTGCGGCCTGAGCTTTTGGCTCATAGGAATTATGTGTACATACACTGGCCTTAGTATTTGAAACTGGGCATCTCTAATATGAGTGCGTACAGCACGTATGACTGAAAATAAGGTGAATCCACTTTAAATCATAATACCCAAGCTGTCTAACTCAACACTTCAGTGTTGAAAGATCCGATTCTGGTGAACTTCACTCCAGACTGGAGCCTCACTCTTCTATAAACTCTGGATGAGAAGTGATCAGAAGCATTTGTTTTAGGCGGAGAGGCACAAGTCAGGACACGACTACGGAGCCACAGCGTTAATCTCCGAGCTGCAGACTTCTTCTCACGCCTGATCAATAAACTTTTCTGCTTCCACAAAAAAAAAAAAACTCAAATCTTAGCTCATCACAAGGTTGCACAAAGGTAGGAGCACAAAGCAATCACCACACACTGCCACTGATCAAGAGCACCTGCTGTACACCCTTTCACTGTTAAACCTGTTTGGCTGTCTGTTTCTAAAGATCAAAGAAAAAAAACCATCACGCAGTCATGAAAATGTGATTTATTTTCTTTTTGTCACAAAGCCTTTTCATTTTCTGAAGCTCTCAAAGTATAATTCTACCAAATTTAGCTAAAGTCACTTAAGGTCAAATGAGTCAGCTGGGAGTAATCATTAATCCCTACATGGACTATAAACCTATTGAGTCTTTGGCAATAACCATGTAATTCTGAAAAACATCCTCACATGTGATTACAATGCCTTCTAATTATTCTATTTTTGGACAGCTGACTGGCTTAAGCTCCCCTCATAAATGTGAACAGAACATCCACATAGAAATAAAAGATTATGACTTATCACATAGTGAATCGGTAGAGTGTAATATAATTATACAACTGCTTTGATTGGCTTTAGTGGCCTCATGTTTTAGGAGAGCAGCATGTGAAGCTGTTGCCCTCTGTAAGGGTTTGAATGGAGTGAATCACACTGCCATGCTTGTGGTTTTTCAGATGAAAGTCAGCCCCGCACTGACTGATTTTCCTGTCCTTCTGTTGCCTGTGCTTGCTCACAGTGCTGTCATCCTGGATCCTCCTAATACCGAGTGCGACACCATAGATTTCATGCAGTTTGGCATTCACAGTGCGACTTAAAATGGACCTTTCTTTAAATGTCACCACTGTCTTTAACAATAAGAAAATGCGAGCTCTAATTGTGACACGCAAAAGTTTGGCTTACTACTAACTCATAACCCATCTCCAGCCTTTCTTCAGTCGAGCCTGTGAAGATGTTTTTCTTGGAGTCTTTTTTTTTTTTTTCTTAAAACTCATTTGGAAATTGCATCTTTTTTCCCTCCAAGCATGCTGTGATTGTGGCAGACATTCAGGCATTGATTTTTGTCATGCGGTCACATGTAAAGTTTACTTTGGACTCGTAGGTGAGGCAAACCTTCCTGCAGCATTTTTTTTTTTTTTTGCAGTGCTGTGAGGATTTTCTTTGCTTTTTTTTCCTGCAGACACATACTTTTATCTCAAAGTTTTCTTGATCATCAAGAGCATGATCTCCACAGTTTTGTACCGTTGAAAATTAAAAGATGGAAGATTTTATATTTATTTTAACAGTGTTCGATCAGTTAGCTTCATTTTCGAGCCTATGACTTAGTTGAGTCCTGAAACAGGTCTTCAGCTTACCTCATCTGTTAATTAATTAAGGTTGTAAGCTGTAATTATTGATTTTTTCCAATTTATAAGTTTAGAAATGTGTGAAAAAAATGCTATTTTTTATCACTTCTTTGCTTCAATCATGTTATTACAGTTTTTAAAACCTTTGCAAAAATATATTTACTGACATTTTCTCAGTTCTTGAAACTACAACATGTAGCACAATTCTTTCCTTTCACATTTAACTGGATCACTTATGCATAAGTTCATTTATCAGGATCAGGGTGTTTCTTTACACAGTGTGTATGAATATGCACATACATGTAAGCTATCTTTACAACTTTACACTGTGACGTTTAGCTGAGCTTATGTCGGTCCAGTTTTTCATTACTCCAAAGATTCTTTTGGTGGAAGCGAGCCTACACAGACTGAAGTCTACAGAGATAAAAGGCATTTTATGTGTTGCAGCCATAAAACCACTGATCTTACCCATCTCTTCTGATTTATAGGATCCTTCTGACTGGCACAATGGAAGCCTGAATGCATCTTCTGTTATCGTTGAAGCCAAGCTTTAGATAACACAGACAGACTAACAAGCCTCGAAAATGACTGTGATCTCGTTCCTCTTATAGTGTAAAGGAAGCCTTTAGATCAAATTCCCTTCTAAGAAGAGCTCGGGTAGATCTATACAGTGTTGTATAAGTACATGAATGAATAATATCACTAATCAGAAGTATTTTTTTAATATTTAAATAATAATGTTATGAGTGGTTCTGCAAGACAAATCTGAGAAACTTTTGTGCCTCAACAATTTTATCTGTGTAGTGCACAGCCGATAATGTATAGAGTAGAAACAATATTTTTCATTGAATGCAACATCCGTGTAAATACAGTGTGTGAGATTTAGTAGCAAATTTAGGGAAAGATTTAGAAAGTTGTTTTTTTTAATCTACATCTTCTACTGTGAGGGAGGAATAGGAAAGTGGTGAATTATAGTTGTGCTGTTGTATTTTTTGTTACACATTCATGTTTAACATGAAATAAAAACATTGCATAAAGTTCAGATTTGCCCTTTTGTCTCATGCTTTACGCTATTGTTTACTATGTCGTACATTACTGTGTTTATACAGAAACACAGTTTGGTGACTGTGAAAACATAAGTCAAACACAAATGCGCCACACCCATTACAAATCTGAGAATAGACACATGCAGTACTGTTGCAGTCATCCATCCATTTTCTTCCTCTTATCCTTTTCAGGGTTCCGGGCGAGCTGGAGCCTATCCAGGCTGTCATAGAGCGAGACGCAGGGTACATCCTGGACAGGTCGCCAGACTGGGCTGACACAGAGAGAAAGACAACCATTCGCCTATGGGCAATTTAGAATCACCATTTAACTTAACCCCACTAACTGCACGTCTTTTGACTGGGGGAGGAAACCGGAGCACACACACGCAAAACTCCACACAGAAAGGCCAAGGTTGATTTGAACCCAGAACCTTGCTGTGAGGCAATAGTGCTAACCACTGCACCCACCGTACTGCTATGCAGGCTTAGTGTTTAAATTATAATTAAATAGAGGCGTCTGGCCCCAAATTCTTTCTGCTGCTTCACAAAGACCTCCAAAATACAGCCAGAGCCAGAAGGAAAGCACCGTTCTAAATGACCAAGAGCCTTTTTGTTGTAGCCTTGCTCCACATCATGACATCAGTCAGGCATTACAAAAACAGAAACAAGACACCGAGATAGTCTAAAGTCCACAGAGGAGCTGGTGCACTTCGCGTGAAGCTAACTGCCAAGAAAAACCTATTTTATTTACATTATTTTTGCACAGAGCCTGACATAGTGATGAAGGTCTAGTAGAAATCTGTCATTCTGTTACCATGATGCCCTGCACTGATGACACTGAGATGTGTTTAAAGATAAACACATTTCTGTTTTATTGTACACAGATCTTCATGTGCACACAGGAAGATTATCTCCCCGGGAACCAAAGCATGAAGTCAGGCCTAAGTTGTCGATGAGAAGATGAAGTCATATGTGGCTTTTGCAGGAGATGATTTAACCTATCTTGGATAACTCAAACAGCACATGGCAGAGTCCAGCTCTCCCTGATCTCATTTCAATCAGGACAATGTTTAAAAATGTGTAACCCAACACAAAAAACGCTGCAATGATAAAAGAAAGCATTCATAGTACAAACACATCATTTTTTTTCCATCCCGGTGTCAAACAGGAAAACAACACATCGTAACTGTTTATCCAAATTCCACTTTTCAAATATAAATGCAAGGTTTCGTGTACCCCATTTCCCCATTTGGCCACATGGTGGTAGCATTGTTATATAAAAACAGCACATTGTGTAAGAGGGGGCAGAAGAGAATTCATTTGCATTTTTGCTGTCATTAATTACACTGTAATTAATGTTAAAGTGTCAGGTGCAGATTAAGTTGACACTATTTGTTTTATGCATACAGCAAGATGACAATGCTGAATTTCTCACTGGCACAAAGAGATAACTTGCCTCTGAGCAGTTCTGTTATGAGATCATCCTGACTTAAGGCCAGTACTGAGAGCGCCGTTCTCGGATGATCTCATTGTTCTCTAGTTAGCCTGTGACTGATCCCTTGGCATCGATGGGTTTTTAGATTTTCAGTCATGGGTTTTTTGTTGTACTGCAGGTTCCTCAGCTTACAAATATGCGGAAATACTACTGAGTAGTAGTATTTCAGTTCTTCTGTCAGTCACATCGCAGCAAGGCTGCTTTTCTTTAAAAAAAAATCAAACACAACAAACACAAAAAAATGTCAAGGAGAGAAGTAGGATGAGAAAGATGTGGAGAGAACTTCTGGGGCTTCATACCTCATATTTATACTAAAGGAACTTTTACAGTAGGGACTTCATTAATGTGGAATACATGAACCACACACAGAAAGGTCAGAAAAGCATGAGGACAGGCAGGGTGTGACCTCTGTCTCACCAGAGAAACTCCTGCCCACTCACATGTACAAATGGATGTTTGAATAAGGCCCCTTGTACGCATATGACATTTCAGAGCTGCTTGGAAGAACTTACTGTATGTGCAGGAGGAAGGTTAGGTCACTTGGTTCAGACCAAGTGCTTCTGCTTGTCACTTCTTTGGTCGCTTTATTTTTCTGTACTGGACAACAACAAGTTTGTGTTTCAGTGCGTTGAAGTTACATCTAGGAAGAAGTTGAAAAGAAGCATTTTTCTTTTTCTTACAGTTCATTAAGAGGGCCTGTCTCAGCATTACAAACAGATGGAAAAACACAACACTGGACTGGGCGATCTGAGATATGTAATTTTATACTGCGTTATAAATAAAAGGTGTGACATTGCGGAGCTGAAATAAACCAGGTGAAGTGTTGGTCATCAGACATCTGCTCTCTGGCAAAGAAAGCTCAGTAATTTTTTTTTAAAGAAAATGCACAAGGCTGAATTTCCACACCAAGTCCTTTTTAACTTGTAAATAGGTGCAAATACCTGAAGATTCTACATCTGGATTAAAACCACCCTGATTATCACCAGCACCCATCTACCAAAAAAGTGCAAAAGCAGATATTAGTGGTTTTAGGTGTTGTTTAGTATTGCAGTTTCTTGACGAATACTACTTTGTGCATGTGCTCATTGCTTTTGAGTAGCATCCGTCCATTCATCCAACGTTCTAGTCAGGGTCATGGGGAGTTGGAAGCTGGAGGGCTAGAACCTGTTCCAGCTGTCACAAGGTAAGAACGCCGTACACCCTTGATAGGTCGCCAGTCTGTGACAAGGCTAACACAGAGAGACAGTTATTCATGCTCACAGCTACGGCTAATTTAGAATCGCCCATTAACCTTACATGCATGTCTCTGGGCTGTGGGAGGATGCCAGAGTACCTGGAGAGAACTCAAGCAGGCGCACGGAGGACATGGAAAACCTCCACAGAAAGGCCCTGGCTCACCGCTGGCTTCAAACCCAGAACCTTCTTCGATGTAGGGCAACAGTGCTAATGACAGCACCATCGTGCCACGAAATTTACAAGTCGTATTCACAGTTGGGATGTCTTTTTGTCTAACAATATCAATAATATAACAACAATATCTTGTAAACTTGTAGCGTTTAGAGGTGCCTGTAGGCATTTGTATTTTCAATAGAAGTTATGCTAAACTAAGTTTACCACTTTAGGTAGGCCTATACTTAAAACACACACGCACACACACACAGAGCATGGGCCACATTAGTGCTGGCCTCATGCATGAGTGCTAGATCATGGTATCAAAGTCTCAACAAGAAAGTAAATCACATCACCCAATAGAAATACTCATTTAAGGCAGAGCCAACTCAAGATAAATGGCACCTTCATGTTGTTCCCCCCCTTGAGCCACTGTTGTAACACACCTCATGGTACATAGCGTCATATGTCCTACTCCTAGACATGCTGAAGTATGGCCTTGTGGAAACACAACACTGCCAGTATTACCAGCATTACCACAGAATGGGTGATGGTGTACCTCACTCCATGGCAAGATGATTTATTTTGCAGTACATGATGGCAAAGTGCGTCACTACCCTGAGAGTGCTAGCTCACAGATATTATCAGCTATCCACACCATGATCCATCCTGCACCCACAGACCAAAAACCAAAAATACACAGTTTAAATTCTACACTATATTTAGCTTGTGTAGAGAGGTAGAGGAGGAGAGCATTCTGTAAGCAGCTGTTTATTTCAAATGAGGTTTAGAGAGTAGATTGTAGGCCTACTCACAGCTGGTTTGAAACTTGAAATAAGCCATCAGTTTGCCAATAACACGGCCGGCTAGCGTAGGAGTGCAGATAACCATCAGACTCACAAAGCATGAATTGGAGAGAGACATGTGGAGGGAGGAGGCCGCGGTGAACACAGCATGACGCGGTGCCTCCTGTTTGTTTTGCCTTTTCAAACAGCAGCAGAGATTGATGTTGCTGGCCACGTTTGACACACAGTAGTAAAGAGGGAGCCGTATGGACGCAAGCGCTGACACATGGGTGGGGGGAAAAAAAGGATAGATATAGAATAGAAAAATGAGAAAAACAGAAACAGACCACTAAAACATGAGAAGGACTAGCTGACAACAGTTGTTGTTTCAGAGCTCTCTTGCAACCAAGAGAGCTCTGAAATCTCGAAACTCGGGAGATGAAAGTATTACCAGTACTGAGAGTGAAATACAAGTAAGTGTGCTAAAGACTTTGTCATTCACAGATGGCCACGCTGCGTATTTTGGAGGGGCTGCTCAGCGAGCACCTCATCCCTGCACATTCTGGAGAAATGTAACTCACTCGCAGATGGACTGCAGAGAAGGGAGGCGCTCCTGTGAAGTCAAACTGTAAACTGAGTCTTGATATTTAACACAGGCTTGGCGCCAGTGAAGCAGTGCTTGGTACCAGTGTTTTCTTCTTCCTCTTCACTCCACAGAGAAGATAAAAACCAATCTCATTTGTCTTCGTTGAGTCATTTTTGTCAGTGTGAGTGTGCATGTGTGTGGCCTCGTCTGGTTGTTTGAAAATGAGTGTTTGACACGGGAAACAGAAAATGAATGTGCTTGTTTTTTCTTTTCTTTTTTTTTTTTTCCCCCCACTCTGAAAATTTAAAACACAAATGAGTTTTTTTTTGTTCTTGTTATT